>JAJHSY010000128.1:2500-71433 GCA_020800305.1 Porphyrio hochstetteri
CCATTAGAATACAGGTCAAAGGCATTGCCTTACATAAGGAATTGCCTGGACCATTAGAATACGGGTATGCAAAGGGAATGTTTGTTAACCTACATACAGTACATGAACTATCCAAGCGGCGTAGACTTGGTGATAAATTGTGGGACGCTACATTAGAGGATGACCAAACAGCAAAGAAATTAGGAAAATTATGGAGAGTAGTTCACAATGAGCTCTGCCGCTTCAGCCTTTGCAGCAGTTGCGAGTTCTACAGAACCGATTCAAAAGGGAAAAATTCTACTACGGAGAATGTGTTTTTGTTTCTGGGTGCTCTTTCACCTACCCCAGTTACTATGCTAAGTAATTATGCCATGTTATCAGAGCAAAGTGATAAATCTGTCAGAACTGACCGGGAAGACGAGCAAGTAGTGCACGTAAATCTGCCACCACGGTCTGCAAACCCCCCCACTATGATAGCTTTGGAAGGAAAAAATGTGGAAAAAAAAAAAATGTACAACTGACTGCCTTTAATATCTATTCACCTCTAACTTTTACTGAGCCTAAAAGAGCCTGTGACGCAGTTGAAAATGTTAACCGCCATCTAAAACTTCAGCTTGTCCTTGAAAAGCCGGAAAACATGAAAGCGGAGCAGGCAGTTGCGGCAACGGCATGCCCTGCTGTGAAAGGGTCTGCAGAATTGCCCACCCACCCACCTGGACACTTCCGACACGAAGAATCACCGACTATGGCACGGACAAGGAACCTATGCCCACAGACAAGAAATCTAAGGACAGGACACAGGACACCTACGGCCATGGACAATTACTGGCTTCGACAACCATCGGATCAGGGACACATTTTGTATCTACACCCACCGCTCCCACCCACACCGCCCAACAAACATCATCAATACATCTCCTGATGCCCGAGAGACTGCAGAGACTGCTCGTCGGAGCCTGGGCACATAAGGTGGCGTCAGAGCGGGAAAAATGGTTAAATCAGGGTATTTTGACTACTACATAATCATGAAAATTACCAGGGAAAAGTTTATGTGGGGACGAGTGGGTGGTGGCGAAAAGAACGTTGATAGCGGGCCGGTGGGATGTGGATGGGGGGGGTAACCGCACCTCAAACGGGAGGATCGGGATTACATAGCATCCAGCAGAGCTATTCTGTGTTAGCTTATGATTTGTATACCTCAAGAAAACAAACCCCCTGTCTCAAGCATTACCCAAACTTAAGACACAGAGCCTCGGTAAATTTTAAGTGCTTAACCTGTCATCTAGGAGTGGGGAGGCAAGCAATGGAATTATTGATGAGGAAAATCAAAGCGTAAAAGAATCAGGAAGATTACCTAACAATTGGTCTGCCCAGACATGCAAATTATATGTTTTAAATCAAGCATTACAATTGTTAAATAGGACAGAAGGGACGATTTATACTGACTCAAGGTATGCTTTTGGGGTAGCTCAAACATTTGGGAAAATATGGGATGATTACTGGAAAAATAATGTTTTGTGATTTGCAAACTAGAAAGAATATTAGAGGTGGAAAAGCTAAACTGGTTCCAGACTTACGTAGCTCAGGTACTTGCTCTGGTACGAAAAAGGCATCCTGATCTAATCCTTTATCCTTATGTGGATGATACTGATTGCGGAAAAAAAAAAAAAACCAAACTTGGACGTTGAAAGTTTGATTCATGAGTTAACAGTGCATTTGAAAACCAAGGGATTACAGATTACAGAAAATTCAAAATAAACCAGTATGGAAATATTTGGACTGACAGATTGATAAAAGTACTGTAACACCTCAGAGGATTGAAATCAAAGCTGAGGTTAGCACATTAAATGGTGTTCAAAAGTTCCTTGAAAATATTCACTGGATTAGATTATTGTGTGGTATTGTGCATCAGTATTTTATTACCCATATTTGCAGCCACACTGAGCTGACTGACTAACTCAAGGTCTACGTATGAATCAAACTCTCAAGCGTTTGCTTCACAAACAAAATCGGGGAGAGAAGGGTATCTCTCCGGCTGATTGATTAAACAAAGCTCTTTATGTTTTGAACTATTTATGTCTGCCACAGAACAGTTTGGTACCTTCAATGGTGAAACATGCAGGAGGTTTAAAAGGAAAAAAAAAAAAAATGAAATGAAGTTGCAGGTACTAACTTGGGGAAGGAGATCTGCCTGTGTCATTACAGATACGGGAACCAAGTGGGACCCAGTGAAGTGGATAAAGCTGTGGATCCAGAAGAAATCAAGCTTGCATGAACCAGGACGGGATCCTGATCACAGTAACTGAAGTCGATTGTTCCAGCTGCAGCCACAGTGGACTGTGAGTTTTGCTGTGGGACATTTTGAACCATCTAACAGTCTTTGAGCTATGCATATATTTGTGGTAAATGAAAAGTAGGGAAATAGGGATTTTTGCACAGCCTAAGATCACAGACTGTGTGAGGTTGATGTTATCTGCACCTCTGACACTCCTGATTGGCAAAGCAAACAAAGAACCTGGCTGACCACTCTCAGTCAATTCATGTGAGCATTCAGAAATTAATAGATCAAACACAAAAGATACAACAAGAAAATGGATTGTTTAGATCAGACAATTGGTTTCACGAGTGGGAAATTTCAGGATGGTTATTGTCAGTGGTCAAATTTGGTTTATTTGGATTTGGCAATTACGGTACTTGTCTTACTCTTACTGCCATGCTTATTGAGCTTTCTGCAAAGGGCCCTTGCAGAGACCTCTAAAAGCAGTTTTGGTAACGCAGATACTAAAAGAAAAAAAAATTGTCAGGGAGGACAGCAGGCCTGCCGGCGGCCTGGCTCTCCTTGCACAGACACAGGCCCCGACAGTATCCTTGAATTCCCACAACACAGCAAAATTACCCATGCTGAGAGGTATTTGGTAATCACATTTTCAAAATGTAGCAGCCTTGAAGGCAGGTGGACAGACTGCCTTAAACCAAGGAGTTGTGAGAAGTTATTTGGAAGTAAGTGAATATGTCAAGAAACAGCCATAATAAAAAGGCCAAAACAAAACAGGTGTGCAGATAACTTTTAGACATCAAAGGTAAGCTAACAATGTTTAGCTATAAGATATGCTTATCAAAACTCGTTATAATTACTAATTAATCACTCTGATGTGAACAATGAAGGCGAAAGCTAGAATCAGACAAATATCTTGAAAAGTTAGACAGAGAATCATTATATTAGGATTAAGGTGTAGTAAAAGAATTTACTAACTTTAAAGAAAAAGAGGGAACCTGTGGAGGGATGGCTTTGTGAGAACAGCCACATATTCCTCACTCTCTATCCTTGCGAACAAAACAGCCAGAATGAAACATCACTTTAAAGGAATGTGGAGCTAGCAGCAAAGTCAGATAATGGGTTAAGGAGTGTGGACTGTGAATAGAAGTTCCTAATTCTGAAACATTCCTCTGAGACAAGATAAGATATAGGCCTTGCACAGGTGTCCGCTCTATCGCCTTCACTGTTCTCGCTTCCCTCCCCCTCGGTTCCCAGCCATGCTTTGTTAAGCTTGCTAGAGAGTATATAATCACGCTGCTCTGGAGAATAAACAAACTGACTGCTTTTAGTCACATTGGTGCGCGGTCTGATTCCCAGCGACGTCCTGCTCTTTCAAAGACCCTGGACCCAGAAGTTTCCCAAGATCTGGATTGGGACGCGGGGAACACTCGACAATGTGAGGAATTTGAAGGAATGTGTTGTATGAATCTTTCTGACCATTCTGTGTCTATATATGCAAAAATTAAAGAATTACAAAAGGGTTTACATCAGCTCAAGGAGGAAGAGGGACTAGGCATTGATGAGTGGCTTAAAAGTTTGGGAATTGGACCGTGGCTGCGAAGTATAATAATGTATGCGATAGGCATTTTGGGAGTTGTGCTTTTGATTTTGCTTATACTGCCTTGTTTGATTAATTGTTTGCAAGGAATGGTTAATCGCTTGGTCTAAAAAATGTGGCAAACCAACCTTTTGGCCCAAAAAGAAAACGGGGGAAGTGTAGAGAGATTTGTGGAATCATGGCTGGTGGCCAAACGCCATGAGCTTGGTACGGTGAAATTGGTCAAGCAGTATGGGCGTGAGAAACGTGGTGGATGTAACAAAGACGTTATATCTTTAAGATAGTAAAGTATGGGAAAGAGGAACTAAGCACAGGGGAAGAAGCCATAGGCATTCGGAGTATGTGCCAATATGGGCAGAGATGTTCTTTTATCTTGAACCAATTATGAGCTCAATTTTTGCAATATGCATAAGCTAATTATTGTAACCATAAAAGTGCAATGTGTAACCGAATAAAGTTGAGGCTTGCTGGACATCATCGGATGTGGCTGTCTCCCCGTCGATTTTCCACACTAACCCAAACCCTGACCCTAATCTTAACCCAGCTAGTACCCCTCCCCAGCCAGCCCCTTTTATGGGGAAGTTCTCTCAGGTATTTGGAAAAGAGCTGGGGCTAACTCAGCTCACCTGTGATGGTTGTTTGGGGAGGTTAATTCTGGCCTGTCCAGAACCAGGACATTATCCACCCCTTTTTCCATAGCATCTACTTCATGCCCAGGTCTTACATTTATAGAGTATTTGAGAGGTTCTTAACATCAGTTATCTATTATTTAGACCATCTGTCATGGACTGATTTTGTTATACACCAACAATTTTGCAGCTGTCCTCATCTAGAATTAAATCCCCTTGGGGTACTGTTGCAGTTTTGTGTAGCTGTGCTGCTGAGATGGCTTTTGCAAACAGCAGCTAGAGCTTTCTGCAAGCCCCAGACTGTAAACATGGGCCAATTCAAGGCCAAAGTTGCTGCTGTCCATGACCGAGCCAACTGGAGATGGTCACAGCACCTCTTTGAATCACATATAGGAGAAATGCAGACGCATTTGCCACCGGAGAAGGGAGTGAGAAGATGTAACAAGCTGCACTGACACCAAGGCCAGGCCCGAAGGAGAGTGTGGGGGGTGGAAGAATGTGCAAAGAGAGATTCCCCTGCAGTTCGTGGTGAAGACCATGGTGGAGCGGGTGTTCCCTTGCAGCCCATGGATGAGGACTGGGAGCAGAGACATCTACAGTAGCCTGTGAAGAGATTGATCCACTCCTCAGCAGGTTTGCTGGGGGACTTGCGACTTTGAGGGGGACCAGGCCGGGGGAGTCTGGGCCCGAACATCAGCACCCATGGTGTCCTGGTTTCAGCTATGATGGAGTTAATTATTTTTAGCAGTGGATGGAATGCCATGTTTGGGTGTTAGGATGAGAACAGTGCTGATAGCACCCTGATGTTTCTAGTTGTTGCCGGGCAATCAAGGACCTTTCTCAGCTCTGCATACTTCCTTACTAGTGAGAAAGGAGGGGACGTAGCCAGGACAGGTGACCCGAACTGGCCAAAGAGGATATTCCATGCCAGTTACGTCATGCTCAGTATAAAGGGGGACTGGGGGGAAGAGGAGGAGACAACACCAGGACGGGCAGTTTCCGGGTTCGGGGACGGCTCTAAGCTGTGCGGCCTGGGTTCTGTGGTTTGGTGAGAAACTGCATTGTGTATCACCAGTTTCATCTATTTTGTGCTTTAAATTTCTGTTATTGTTATATCTAGTTTTCTGTTATTGTTTAGTAAACTATCCTTATCCCAACCTGCGTGGTTCTGGTTTATAGGTTGTGGTTTCTTTTCCTCCTTCTTCCTTCCCTTTTCCCCCTCCCCCAACTTTCCCTCCCCCTTCCTTTTTAAAAGTACAAGCGACTGTGTGGGGTGCGGCCCTCGGCTGGGGCAAAACCACGACACATGGGAATCCTGCTGAGAGGCCTGTGGTGGGGAGATGACTCCCTGGTAGAGAGGACTCACGGCGCCACAGGGGAAGTGTGTGTGTGGGGGGAATGCCCCCACCGCCCACCCCCCGCCCCCCCCAGCTAAGATGGAAGACAATTTGGGAGGAACAGAGTGAAAATCCCCACTCTCCATTCCCTGCCCCTCCCTGTGCTGCAATGGGGGGGAAGAAGTGAGCAAATTTATGATTAAAGTCAAGTGTGCAAAGAAGGGAGGGGTGGGGGGAAAAGTAGAAGTGTTAAGATCTGGGGAAAGAAAGCAGCTTGTGAGGAACCGCCAGAACCCCACTCCCCATTCCCTGCCCCTCCCCACACCATGTCGGGGGGGAAGAAGGAAGTAAAATCATGAAGTTTAAGTCTGCTAAGAAGGGGAGGGGTGGGGGGAAGGTGCTTTAAGACCTGGCCGCTTCACATTATCTCGACTCTGGTTCACCGGGTGTGTAGTTGTAGTAGTAATAAATCACTTTTCTTTCTTTTATTCTGTGCTGAGTCTGTTTTGCCCATTGCACTAATTGGAGAGTGATCCCTCTGTCCTTATCTCAAGTCCGAAGCCTCCCGATATATATATTTTCTCCCCTTTTTGGCTGAAAAGGGGAGTGGGCGAGTGGCTTGGAGGGCATTTGGCCTCTAGCCAGGGCCAAACCACCACAGGTACACACTGGACTTTCACATCACCCACCAAGTGCACCCAGGTCCCTGAGCAAAAGCACTCCCATGAATGGGTTTACCTTTGCCTGAAGCAGGAACTACCCAGACTGTGTTCTCCAACAGGATTTTCTTGCTTACTACAGGGACTTTATCTCTCTCCATGGTCTGTGGGAGTTTTGATTGGGCGAGGCCAGCTCGATTGGTAGATCCCCTGGAATTAACTAGCCATGTGGCTTTGGCTAAATGCATATTCCAGGTTTTAGGGTTCCACCACCCACAGTCCATTGTACCTCTCGATTTTCCCGGAGGCTGGTGCATGGTAGGGTATATGATATACCCATTCAATACCATGTTCTTTGGCCCAGGTGTCTAGTAGATTATTCCAGAAATCGGTTCCATTTTCTGACTCGATTCTTTCTGGAGTGCCATGTCACCAGAGGACTTGCTTCTCAAGACCCAGGATGGTGTTCTGGACGGTGGCATAGGGCACAGGATAAGTTTTTAGCCAGCTGGTGGTTGCTTCTACCATTGTAAGCACATACCACTTGCCTTGGCATGTCTTTGGGAGAGTTATGTAATCTATCTGCCAGGCCTCTCCATATTTGTATTTCAGCAATCGTCCTCCACACCACAGAGGTTTTAACCGTTTGGCTTGCTTGATTGAGGCACATGTTTCACATTCATGGATGACCTGTGAGATAGCGTCAAACCCACCCCTCAGTTATGAGCCCATCTATATGTGGCATCTCTTCCTTGATGGCCTGAGGTGCCATGGGCCCAACAATCTATAAATAATTCACTCTTATGTTGCCAACTGAGATTTACTTGTGCCACTTCAGTCTTAGCAACCTGATCCACCTGCTGGTTGTTTTCATGTCATTCAGTGGCTTGGATCCATGGCATCTACATGACATACTTTTACAGTTAGGCTCTCTAGCTGGGCAGAAATATCTTGCTACAGTGGAGCAGCCCAGATGGGTTTGCCTCTGCACTGCCAATTGCTTTGTTTCCATTGCTGCAACCACCCCCACAGGGCATTGGCCACCATCCAGGAATCAGTATAGAGGTACAATTTTGGCCACTTTCTTGTTTGGCAATGTTTAAAACTAGCTGCTTTTACCTCTGCAAACTGGCTGGATTTGCCTTCTCCTTCAGCAGCTTCTGCAACTTGTCGTGTGGGACTCCAAACAGAAGTCTTCTCTCTCCGATGCTGTTAGTTTGGAAGTTCACTCCCAAACAGCTACAGATCCCTGATAAAGTGATAGAATATCTGAAAGGAAAATACTGTAGCTATTCCGAGGAAGCACAACACAGTGAGTTGTGCTGGGCCCTACTAAATGCTGCTCTACAGTAGGCAGCACCATCGGGGGAAGGGAAGACCAGCAGGCACTGTGGATACCGCAGCTCCCAGAACAGGCACTGTGACTACCACAGTCCACAAAATGGTCACTGTGGCTACTCAAACCCCTCTGACATTCAGTGCAGATGAGCAAAAAAAACCCATACTGGTATCAGTATGTGTTTTTTCCTAAACAAAAAAAAAAGTTTGTGCCCCTGTACTCAGCATTGGTGAGACCACACCTCGAGTACTGTGTCCAGTTCTGGGCTCCTCAACATAAGAAGGACATTGAAGTCCTCGAGCGAGTCCAGAGAAGGGCAACCAGGCTGGTGAAGGGGCTGGAGGGCAAATCCTATGAGGAGCAGCTGAGGGAGCTGAGGTTGTTTAGTCTGGAGAAGAGGAGGCTGAGGGGAGACCTTATCACCACCTACAACTACCTGAGGTTGTAGAGAAGTGGGCGATGGTCTCTTCAGCCAGGTGAGAGGTGATAGGACAAGGGGAAATGGCACAAAGCTCTGCCAGGGCAGGTTCAAATTAGATATTAGAAAAAAATTTTTTACTGAAAGAGTTGTCAGGGCCTGGAACAGGCTGCCCAGGGAGGTGGTTGAGTCACCTTCCCTGGATGTGTTCAAAAAAAGGGTAGATGAAGTACTTAGGGATATGGTTTAGTTTAGGATGCGAATGGTTGGACTTGATGATCTTTAAAGGTCTTTTCCAACCTTGTGATTCTGTGATTTAGTCATGTCTGATACACAAAGATAACAGTCCGCTTAGTGAAGGATGATGATGAACTGGGACAATCCCAAGAACAGGATGAAGAGGCAGAACCAGAGGTCATATCCTGTCCCTGAGTGAGCTGAGAGACATGCAAAAAGATTTCAGCCAACTTTGAGGTGAGCACGTTATCATTTGGCTGCTCTGATGCTGGGACAACGGGGCCAGTAGCTTGGAAATAGAAGACAGGGAGGCCAAGCAGCTTGAATCCCTGGCGAAGGATGGAGGCATCAACAAGGTGATTGGAAAAAAGTCACAAGCCCTCAGCCTCTGTAAAGGTTGAGGGAAAGGTATCCCGTCAATGAAGAGGATGTATGTTGGCCACCCAAGTGGACCACCGTGGAGAAAGCTATCCAGTACCTGAGAGACTTAGCCATGTGGGAGATGTGGCCTTGGACCATTTATATCCCTGACTCCAAAACCCCAGGGGGTTGACCTTGAGTCTCCCCTGGTGCTTTCTGCCAGACTCCAGGTAGGGCCATTTTCCCCAGCTGCAGTATAGAGCACACTTTCTACATCTACATGCATTTGCCAGAAATCCACAATGCCTAAGAAAGCTGGTGTTTCCTTTTTTCCTTTTTGTTTTTTTAATGTTGGAGACATAACCAATATTTTATTGATCATATCCATTGGGATCTGAAAACGCTTTTCATGTCATTTTATTCCTAAAAACTGGATCTCTTGTGCAGGCCCCTTGACTTTACTTTGCTATAAAACGAAACGAGTTTTAGAGGATTTGGACTATCTTCCTTTCTCAAAAACATCTTCTGCTGTGTTCCCCATACAGTGATGTCATCAGTATATTGTAGGTGCTCTGGGGCTGCACCCTGTTCCAGCACAGGGTGGATCAGTCCATGGCAAATGGTGGGGCTGTGTTTGCTCCCCTGGGGCAGTTGATTCCAGGTGTACTGGATGCCCCTCCAAGTGAAAGCAAACTGTGGCCTGCACTCTGCTTCAAAAGGGATTCAGAAAAACACATTAGCAATATCAACTGTGGGGACAGCAGTACTCATGGGCAGCAGGACATCAGGCCACACTAGTCTACTGTCAGCCTCCAATCCCCACTGGACTTTCACAATGGCCATATGGGACTGTTAAAGGGTGAGTGGGTTCTACCTATCACTCCCTGACTCTCTGGTCAACAAATCAGCTTATAGATGGGGTTCAGGGAGTCTCAATTGGTGCAGTATTGTTGTCTGTTGATGCCTCAGAAAGCTGGAATCAAAACTCAAAAGCCTTGATGACTATTAAGCAGGTATTCTTTATTGCAGCACCGGGCACACAGGGGATCGCTCCTCCAAATGTGTGCACCCATTAAAGCCAAATTTCTCATATTTATACAGATTAACTATACATATTCATTATAATTTCTAAGAAAAGGCAGGGTTATGCAAATTATTTCCAGGAAGTCATTTACATTAACTCCTCCCAGATAGAGTATGCTCAGTGACACTTAGGGGGTCTTCCAGTAGTCTTCAGGGATGAAGGCTGGACATCTTCCTCGCTCTCAGCGCATGCTCTTTACGTTTCTTCTCCGTGGTTACCTGAGCTCAAAAACACATTCCTTTTTGCTGAAAACAAGATAAACTCTGTCTCTTAATTGGTCGTTAGTCTCATTATTTATGACTCCCCTATCTCCTCCTGTTGCACTGTTATGGCTAAGTTTTGTAGCTGCTTTCACGAAACAGCTCACACAGTTCCATATTCCAAAACAAATATATTCTTAAAATACACAAAGTTATATTAATTGTCTCAAGCTACATCTACATCAATCTATTCAGCATTATTATATTTCCTTGAATCATATGCACCACTGTGGTAGCAATTGGCACCTGTTGAGGTTTCCCATGTCCAAATCCAGATCTTGGGAAATATTTTAGGTCCAGGGGCATTGGAAGTGCGGAACGGCGCTGGGAAAAAGACTGCACACCAATGTGGCTAAAAGCAATCAGTTCGTTTATTCTACAGAACAGCGTGATTATATACTTTCTAGCAAGCTTAACAAAGCATGGCTTGACGCCACGAGGGAGGTTAGTGAGGACAGTGAAGGCAATAAGGCAGACATCTGTGCGGAACCTATATCTTATCTTGTCTCAGTGGAATGTCTCAGAACTAGGAGCTTTTGTTCACAGTTCACACTCCTTAACCCATTATCTGGTTTTGTTGCTAGCTCCACATTCCTTTAGAGCGATGTTTCATTCTGGCTGTTTTGCTCGCAGGGGTAGAAAGTGAGAAATATGTGGCCGTTCTCACAGAGCCATCCCTCCACAAGCACCTGTTGTTCTTTGACCTTCAGCAACCTCACAACAGAAGGGTCCTTCAAGATAGGAAGCCTGTAGCTAGTGGCATTCCTCAGGGGGTCGGTTCTGGCTCCAGTCTTGTTCAACATCTTCATCAACGACCTGGATGAGGGGACAGAGTATACCCTCAGCAAGTTTGCTGATATGAAATTGAGAGGATTGGCTGATACACCAGTAGGCTGTGCTGCCATTCAGGGTGGCCTGGACAGTCTGGAAAGTTGGGCAGTGTGGTGGTTTAGCCCTGGCTGGAGGCCAGAGGCCCACCAAAGCCAGTCTATCACTCCCCTTTTCAGTTGGACAGGGGAGAAAATATATATTGAGAGGCTTAAGAGTCAAGAGAAGGACAGGAAGAGATATTTCCACAATCAGCGTCAGGGGCAGAACAGACTCAACACAGAACAAAGGAAAGAAAACTCTCTTTATTTATTACACTACACTGCACACACAGTGACACCAGAGTCGGCTAATGAGAAGTGTGACCAGATCTTAAAGTCCCTCCCCCCACCCCATCCTTCTTAGCAGACTTCACTTTAGTGATGATTTTGCTCCCTTCTTCCCCCCCATTGTGGCATGGGGAGGGGCAGGGAAATGGTGTTTCAGTCAGTTCCTCACAAGATGTTTTCCTTCTTGGTTGGAAGGCGGGCGGGGGGCGGGGCGGGCAGGCATTCCTCACACCCTTCCCCTGCTGCACCGTTGGGTCCCACCCACAGGAGACAGTCCTCCACGAACTTCTCCAATGGGAGTCCTTACCCATAGGGCTTCAGCTCTTCCCCCGCATGGGTCACTGCTATGGAGCGCAATCATAAATTGAGCAGGTGTCTCAGTCTCTCAAGCCCAGACTCCTCCAGCCTGGTTCTCCATGGGGTCACAAGCCTCCCCCCTCAGCAAACCTGCTCTGTCGTGGATCTCTATCGCTCATCTCCTTGTGTGTGTGTCTCTCTCCACGGGCTGCAAGTGCTGGCAAGAGGCTTGCTCCAGTGTGGGTCACAGCATCTCCTGTATGTCACCACCTGCTCTACCATGGGTTTCTCCACAGGCTGCAGGGGCATATTTCTCTCCGGCACCTGGGTCGCCTCTTCCCCCCCTTTACTGGCCTTGGTGTCTGCACAGTTTCTTACATCTTCTTTCCTTCTCTGGTGGCAAAAAGTGTCTGCTTGGGGTTTTTTTCTCCTAAATGTGATTCCCAGAGGCACTATGATCATCACCAATTGGCTCAGACTTGGTCAGCAACGACTCTGGCCTTGAATTGGCTGATGTTTACTCTCTCAGGCCTGCAGAGAGCTTCTAGCTGCTTCTTGCAGAAGCCCCCCCCTTCTCCACCAGAACCCAGCCATGCAAAACTACGACAGTTTGGTAGATAGCAGCCTCCTTGGAATAACTACAGCATTTTCCTTGCAAACAGTATTTTGCAACCCTGAAAAAGACTAACACATTCAGGAGACATAATAATAGGATCCATGCTGGCTAGAACATCCCAATGGTATTCAAAATTCTCAAAAGCTGCTTTAACCAGCCTGAAGGGAAAAGGGGAGGCAAAAGAGTGGGAGAAAGTATCCCCCCTCCCCTCCATCTTCCCTATACATTGGGTGTGATTAGATATCATCCAAGGTATGGGCATGATAGCAAGTCTCCATACAAATACCAGCTTAGGCTCATGACCATTGATGTTATCATATCTCAAGTCACCACAAGGAATACATAGAGCAAGTACAGGTTTACATACCACAGCCATGTGACCAAACACAACACCATTGTGACCAGCAATTGTTTAAATAATACAATATATACTTATCGTAATTTTAATGGGATCGAGTCAGATTTATTGTTATCCCAACCCTTTGTTCCCCACGTTGGGCACCAAAAAGGACTGTCATGGTTTAGCCCCAGCTGGCAGCTGAGCACCATGCAGCCACTCACTCACACGCACCCCCTTCGAGATGGGGGAGGAGAATGGAGAGACAAAGGCAAACCTAGGGGGTTGGAATAAGGACGGTTTTACTGAGACAGCAAAAGGAGAGGGAAATAACAATAGTACTTAGAATATATAAAACTGATGATACACAATGCAGTGTCTCACTAAAAAAACCATACAACTTGGACCGCACACTCAAGACCCATCCTGAAGCTGCATGTCTTTGAGCTGTTCTGCCCCTCCTGAACTAGCCCCTTTTTATACTGAGCATGATGTCATATGGTATGGAATACCCCCTTTGGTTAATTTGGGTCACCTTTCCTGGCTGTGTCCCATCCCAACTTCTGATGAAAATTAACCCTATCATAACCAAACCCAGGACACTGGTGAAGCTCAATGCTGCAGGATACAATGCAAGGCAATCTGCCCTGATCTTACTCATGATCCATCTCCACATCGCCTAGATACTTGCCAGCTACATCTCTCCTCAGCATCTTTGTGTTTTAAGTAAAGATATTTAATTTACATTATTGAACACCTCACTGTCGTGGTTTTGCCCCAGCCAAGGGCCGCACCCCACACAGTCGCTTGTACTTTTAAAAGGAAGGGGGGAGGGAAAGTTGGGGGAAGGGGAAAAGGGAAGGAAGAAAGGAGGAAAAGAAACCACAACCTAGAAACCAGAACCACGCAGGTTGGGATAAGGATAGTTTACTAAACAATAACAGAAAACTAGATATAACAATAACATAAGTTTAAAGCACAAAATAGATGAAACTGGTGATACACAATGCAATTTCTCACCAAACCACACAACTCAGGCCGCACAGCTTAGAGCCCGTCCCGGACAACCCGACCGCCCCAGAAACTGCACGTCCTGGCGTTGTCTCCCCCTCTTCCCCCCAGTCCCCCCTTAAACTGAGCATGACGTAACTGGCATGGAATATGCTCTTTGGCCAATTCGAGTCACCTGTCCTGGCTGCGTCCCCTCCTTTCTCACTAGTAAGGAAGTATGCAGAGCTGAGAAAGGTACTTGATTGCCCGGCAACAAATCGGAAACATCAGGGTGCTATCAGCACTATTCTCATGCTAACACCCAAACATGGCATTCCATTCACTGCTAAAAAAAAAAAGTTTAACTCCATCATAGCTGAAACCAGGACATTATCCACCCCTTATTCCATACCATTTACGTCATGACCAGATCCAACAATTTTCTTTGGGTACAACCAGTTTCGTGTTTCACACACCCATATATGTATGTACACATGTATGCACACATACGTGCATACAGATCTTATTCCCTCAGTCTGTGAATCATCCCTCTGAAGTTGTTGAGTTCATTTAGTTCATGATTTTCAGGCTCCATTTGTCGTAATAGTTTCTCAGGATAGTTGTATGTTCCATTGGCTCGTTGCATGCTGCATCTCAGGCTCTTGACTGATACACCTGGCATGGTCCATGCTCATAGTCTGTGGGTCAGAGTTTATTTTCAAAGGGAGAAAAAAGTTCTTGAGAGGCCAGGCTTTAGTTCCATCATCATGGCACTCATTCTTCATTAACTTGTATGACTCCAGCTATAATGCTATGGTACAACATACAGCAATCATAACAATAATGAAATATACAATAATGGGTTATTTGGCAATTATTACAATTTCTACTTCATTAATTATATTGGCTATTCTCACCCAAAATTAAATCCCCTTGAGGTACACATCGAACTTCTCCATCCCTCTGCATTACCCACCAAGTACAGCCAGGTCCTTGAGCAAAAACAATTCCAGACATGGGTTTACCTTTGCCTGAAGCAGGGATGACCCAAACTCTCTTTCCCAATACACTCTTCATATGCACTACTGGGACTCTGTCTCCCTCTACAGCACGTGGAAATTTTGCCTGGGCAGGGCCAGCCCGATTGGTAGATCCCCTAGAGTTAACTAACCACGTGGCTTTGGCCAAATGTGTATCCCAATGCTTGAATGTCCCACCACACATTGCTTTCAGTGTAGTTTTTAAAAGTCCATTATATCGTTCAATTTTCCCAGAGGCCGGTGCATGATAAGGAATGTGGTACACCCACTCAATGCCATGCTCTTTGGCCCAGGTGTCTATAAGAGTGTTTCGGAAGTGAGTCCCATTGTCTGACTCGATTCTTTCTGGAGTACCATGTCGCCAGAGGACTTGCCTTTCAAGGCCCAGAATTGTATTTCGAGCAGTGGCATGGGGTACGGGATATGTTTCTAGCCAGCCGGTAGTTGCCTCCACCATTGTAAGCACATAACGTTTGCCATGGCGGGTTTGTGGGAGGGTGATGTAATCAATCTGCCAAGCCTCCCCATATTTATATTTCATCCACCGTCCTCCATACCAAAGGGGCTTTAACCGCTTAGCTTGCTTGATTGCAGCACATGTCTCACATTCGTGGACAACTTGTGCGATGGCGTCCATGGTCAAGTCCACCCCTCGATCCCGAGCCCATCTATATGTTGCATCTCTCCCTTGATGACCCGAGGTATCATGGGCCCATCGAGCCATGAATAATTCACCCTTACGTTGCCAGTCTAGATCTACCTGAGCCACTTTAATCCTAGCAGCCTTATCTACCTGATGGTTGTTTTCATGTTCCTCCATGGCCCGACTCTTAGGTACATGGGCGTCGACATGACGTACCTTTACAACAAGTTTCTCTAGCCGAGCAGAGATATCTTGCCATAAGTCATCAGCCCATATAGGTTTGCCTCTACGCTGCCAGTTGTTCTTTTTCCACTGCTGCAACCACCCCCACAGGGCATTCGCCACCATCCATGAATCAGTATAAAGGTAGAGCCTTGGCCACTTTTCTCTCTCAGCAATGTCCAGGGCTAACTGGATGGCCTTCACCTCAGCGAACTGGCTTGATTCACCTTTTCCTTCAGTGGCTTCTGCTACTCTTCTTATAGGATTCCATACAGCGGCTTTCCATCTCCGATGCTTACCCACAATGCGACAAGACCCATCAGTGAACAGGGCATATCGCTTCTCATTCTCTGGCAGTTCGTTGTAGGGTGGGGCTTCTTCAGCGCGTGTTACCTCCTCATCCTCTGGTGACATCCCAAAATCTTTGCCTTCTGGCCAGTCTGTGATCACCTCCAAGATTCCTGGGCGATTGGGGTTTCCTATTCGAGCCCGCTGTGTAATTAGTGCAACCCACTTGCTCCACGTAGCATCAGTGGCATGGTGTGTAGAAGGAACCTTCCCTTTGAACATCCAGCCCAGCACCGGCAGTCGGGGTGCCAGGAGGAGCTGGGCTTCAGTTCCAATCACTTCTGAGGCGGCTCGAACCCCTTCATAGGCGGCCAGTATTTCCTTTTCTGTTGGAGTATAATTGGCCTCAGATCCTTTGTAGGCCCGACTCCAAAACCCCAGCGGTCGACCTCGAGTCTCCCCTTGTGCTTTCTGCCAGAGACTCCAGGTCGGGCCGTTCTCCCCAGCTGCAGTGTAGAGCACATTTTTAATATCTGTCCCTGTCCGGACAGGCCCAAGGGCCACTGCATGGACTATCTCGCGTTTGATCTGCTCAAAGGCTTGCTGTTGCTCAGGGCCCCATTGGAAATCATTCTTCTTTCGAGTTACATGGTAGAGTGGGCTCACAATGAGACTGTAGTTTGGGACATGCATTCGCCAAAAACCTATAACACCTAAGAAAGCTTGTGTTTCCTTTTTGTTGCTTGGTGGAGACATAGCTGCTATTTTATTAATAATGTCCATTGGGATCTGACGACGCCCATCCTGCCATTTTATTCCTAAAAACTGGATTTCTCGCGTAGGCCCCTTGACTTTACTTCGTTTTATAGCAAAACCAGCTTCTAAAAGGATTTTAATTACCCTGTTTCCTTTTTCAAAAACTTCCTCTGCTGTGTTGCCCCATACAATGATGTCATCGATATACTGCAGGTGCTCTGGTGCTTCACCCTTTTCCAGTGTATTCTGGATTAGTCCATGGCAGATGGTGGGGCTATGTTTCCACCCCTGGGGCAGACGATTCCACGTGTATTGGATGCCTCTCCAAGTGAAAGCAAACTGTGGCCTGCACTCTGGCGCCAGTGGGATCGAGAAGAAAGCATTCGCAATGTCGATTGTGGCGTACCACTTGGCTGCCTTCGATTCCAATTCATACTGGAGCTCTAACATGTCTGGCACAGCAGCACTCATACCTGGAGTGACTTCATTTAGGCCACGATAATCTACTGTCAGCCTCCACTCTCCATTGGACTTCCTCACTGGCCATATGGGACTATTAAAGGGTGAGTGGGTTCGGCTGATCACTCCCTGATCCTCCAGTTGACGAATCAGCTTATGGATGGGAATCAGGGAATCTCGGTTAGTACGGTATTGTCGTCTGTGCACCGTCGTCGTAGCAACTGGCACTTGCTGTTCTTCAACCTTCAACAACCCCACAACAGCAGAATCCTCCGAGAGTCCAGGCAAGGCACACAATTGTTCAATTTCTTCTGTTTCCAAAGCAGCTATTCCAAAAGCCCATCGGTACCCTTTTGGGTCTTTAAAATACCCTCTACGTAGATAATCTATACCTAAAATGCACGGAGCTTCTGGACCAGTCACAATGGGGTGTTTTTCCCAGTCCTTCCCAGTTAGGCTCACCTCAGCCTCTAGCACAGTTAGTTGTTGGGATCCCCCTGTCACTCCAGAAATACAAACAGGTTCTACCCCTTCATGATTCGATGGCATTAGAGTACACTGGGCACCAGTATCCACCAGAGCTTTGTACTCTTGTGGGTCTGACGTGCCAGGCCATCGGATCCACACAGTCCAATAAACCCGATTGTCCCTCTCCTCCACCTGGCTGGAGGCAGGGCCCCTCTATTGCTGCTGATCATATTTGTTTTCCACTGGTTGCATAAAGGACTTAGAGGTCCCTTCAAAAGGATCAGGCACATCAGACATATAGGTAGGCCTTCCAGTTGGTCTAGGGAACTGCCCAGTAGAAACTGGTGCAGCCTTCTTCCTGGCAGAATCTCGTTGTGTGAATGTTTTACCCCGCAGCTCATTTACTCGTGCTCGAAGGGCTGAGGTGGGCTGCATATCCCATTTCCTCATGTCCTCTCCATGATCAAGCAGGTAAAACCACAATGTACGTCGTGGTGTGTATTCTCCCTCTTGGAAAGATGGACGCTTTCTCCCAGTAGCTGCAACATTGCTCCATACGGGTTGGGAGTTGGACACATTGTTGTCAAGTCGTTGAACCAGTTTCTCTACTGCTGCAATGACGGAGAGGGAAACATTGTCTTGGTATTTCCGGAGTCGGCAGGCCACCTCATTTACGGTTGGCGGATTCGTATCATTCCAGTCAATTGCTGCCAGTGAATTGGTATACCCTGCTGGTGCACTTCGTACAACCTTACGCCACATATCTGGAGTGCATAGGACTTCATCGGGATCAGAGGGAAGCCGTGAATTGTCCAGATCATAATAAATTATCTCCCGTACAGCTAATTCTCTCAGGTGCTGGACAGATGTCTCTATGCTGTTACACTTAGGTGTCTGGCATGTAATATATTCCTTTATGGGATATCTTTCCTTCACACTTGACAGTAGTCGCCT
Source organism: Porphyrio hochstetteri (assembly GCA_020800305.1). Classification (NCBI taxonomy): domain Eukaryota; kingdom Metazoa; phylum Chordata; class Aves; order Gruiformes; family Rallidae; genus Porphyrio; species Porphyrio hochstetteri. The sequence goes on from JAJHSY010000128.1 coordinate 20,905, forward strand.
CCAGAGGCTGAGGATTTCCGGCCTCCTCCCAATTGCTTTGTCAATTCCTCCTTCTCTAGCTAGGGATCCCAACTGCTTGGCCTCTCTGCCTTCTAATTCCAAACTACTGGCCCCGTGATCCCAACATCGGAGCAACCAAGTGATAATGTGCTCACTTGGGTGGCGAGTGAAATCTTTTCGAACCTCACGCAGCTCACTCAGAGTCAGGGATCGGGTAACAATCTCTGGTTCTGCCTCATCCTGATATCCTCGAGATGATCCCGGTTGATCATCATCCTTATCCGTCACTATACGAACTGATTTCTTTGTGCCTTTCCTCTTTTGTACGGGAGCAACAGACACTGGTGTGGATTGGTTTTTCAGATCATCTGCAGTGTCTGCTGTAGAGATTACAGTAGCTGCAGTGTCGGTCACAGGGGTTGCAGTAGCTGCAGTGTTAGCCCCAGTGGTTGCAGCAGCTATAGTATCTGCCAGTCTGTTTCCTTTCCCTTCTCCCTGACAGTGCTGACAGTGCTGACAGTGCTGCCTGCTATCAAGCAGTGTTTGATAAATAGTGGCCAGAGCCCAGCACAGTGCAGTAAGGTGTCCATCTCTGGGAAACCTACAGCAATTTTTCCTTAGGTATGCAGTCACTTGATCGGGGTCTTGTAGCTGTTCAGGAGTGAAATTCCAAACCATCGGGCGTGAGAAAGTACCTAGGTACTCGCCCATACTTTGCCACATGCCCTGCCACTCGTGATTATTCTGTCTCGGAGAAAGCTCTTCAGTGGTATTCATAAACCTATGCTTGATATATAACAAAAACTGAACCATCTGCACCAAACCTACCAATAGCAAAATGCTAGTTTGAATATCCCAGAGATATTGAAGATTTTCAAAAACTGCCCTAAGAGCTGTTGTATTTAGCCCAAAGGAAAAGAAAGCAGTGCCCCCACCATACCGGCTGCTGTTATTAACCCCTCCCTGTCCAAAGAATGGACAGGACAGCAAAAACCTCATACAGGTACCAGCTTAAGCTCATGATCATCGATATTATTGTATCATAGACCGATATCATAAAATACACTATAATGAAGTATGGGAACAAATACGGGAGCCACAGACCTGAGAGAGTAAAGAATCCTGCCAGGATTGTATACAGCATGCGGTGGTTTTGCTGCCACAGCCTTGTAAATAAATACCACAACATCGTGACCAGAGATTGCTTAAACAACAGTGCTTATCTTAATTGCGATAGTTAGGGTCAGATCTACCGTTATCCCAACCGTTCGTGCCCCACGTTGGGCGCCAAAATAACTGTCGTGGTTTTGCCCCAGCCAAGGGCCGCACCCCACACAGTCGCTTGTACTTTTAAAAGGAAGGGGGGAGGGAAAGTTGGGGGAAGGGGAAAAGGGAAGGAAGAAAGGAGGAAAAGAAACCACAACCTAGAAACCAGAACCACGCAGGTTGGGATAAGGATAGTTTACTAAACAATAACAGAAAACTAGATATAACAATAACATAAGTTTAAAGCACAAAATAGATGAAACTGGTGATACACAATGCAATTTCTCACCAAACCACACAACTCAGGCCGCACAGCTTAGAGCCCGTCCCGGACAACCCGACCGCCCCAGAAACTGCACGTCCTGGCGTTGTCTCCCCCTCTTCCCCCCAGTCCCCCCTTAAACTGAGCATGACGTAACTGGCATGGAATATGCTCTTTGGCCAATTCGAGTCACCTGTCCTGGCTGCGTCCCCTCCTTTCTCACTAGTAAGGAAGTATGCAGAGCTGAGAAAGGTACTTGATTGCCCGGCAACAAATCGGAAACATCAGGGTGCTATCAGCACTATTCTCATGCTAACACCCAAACATGGCATTCCATTCACTGCTAAAAAAAAAAAGTTTAACTCCATCATAGCTGAAACCAGGACACTCACAGAGAATTCCAGGAGTTAACACTGGATCCAAATTAGATGCTTTGGTCATATAAAGTTAAGATAATGAGACAAATGCTATCTCCTTCAGAGTCCTGATGAGCCAAAATCTCCTAATGACAAACCTAAACTAAGACAATGAGCTAAGCCATTTTTCCCCTCCCAAAGTCCAATGTTCCCAGCTCCTCTAACATAAATTTGGATCCCTAGGCTTGATTTTTACAACAAAATAAGCCACAGAAAAGCACAGCATGTTACACCACTGCAGACGTCTGCCTGGAAAACTCTGGTTGTGCTGCCCAACACAGTGTTAAGGCATGCTTACAGGAGTGGGCAGCATCTCGGCAGGCAGAATCCAGCAAGTTCCTCATCTGCTGAAGCCAAAGAGCATGAGAGATGGGAACCATGACACTGGGAGCTATATTTGAGGATTTTATTAGTTGTTGTTGTGCAGAATCAAAATATTTAGCAAATAACTTTAATAATTCAAGACTGATGTTATTTTATGTATTTAGTACTTGAACAATGTACAAAGTAATACTTTGACCTATCAAAAACAACCCAAAACCTGGTTTCTAGTACTAGATGTTATTATGTAATTCTATAACAGTGTGAGAAATGAAACTAATGCAGTAAGTATATTTTTTCTAAAGAAAGTGCTTAAAATAAACCTCCTGCATCACACCAAGTATTATTTAACTCAAAAAGATAACTGATTTTCTAGCAGGGCATCATCTTAAATATCCTACAAGCCTGAGGGATTAAGAATACTGAGCCCAGACTCTCTGCTCTCAGGTTCAAGAACCAACAGAAGTTGCAGGTCCAGGTAGAATTCACAGCTTACCTGTTTCAAGAGAACTTATACACCACTCAGCATTGGGTAACCGTGTCTGGCAGAAGTGTTATGTGCATGGGTTTAAAAAAAAACAAAACAAAACCACCAACCCAAAAACCCCACAAGAACAACTTCTCTCAGTTTCCAAACCAGTGTTTTACTCTTACAGACTTTTAACCAAAAAGTAAAACTCTAGTGCACTAAAGATCAAATTTAGCCAGTTAATCTGGACTGTGAAACAGTTAAGTAATTCAGTACAAGTGGACACCATGAAAGCAGCTTCAAAGAACCAAAGCATCCTAGTTTCAGAACCAACTCAGTGTTCTTCTGTCCAACTCCAGTGTGACAGTGGAGAAACCACTCCTGTCTCTACCTATGTAAGATTCCAGTAGAGGTTGGGCAGTCTAAACTCTCCATGGCTGGAAAAAGGAAACTTAGGAAAGATCACTGAAAAAAATTAAGAAAGCAAGCTGGATCTCAGTGGAAAGATACACGCAAGAGTGATGCACAGGGGTGGGCTTGCTTAGTCTCCCATGTATGCAAAAAGTTGGACTCCTTCCTGCTGAGAGCAAGTCACACTGGATGTGAAGGTGGTGGGGGTGGTCCTGCTCCATTGCATACTAAGAATCCAGGAATGTGTTTCAGCTGGCTCCTGAACGGGCCATTAGATGTTCCAAAGCATTGTGTTGGTCATCATTATGCAATAACAAGACCTCCTTAATGTCTTCTAGGTCAAATCCCATTTCTTTAAATTGACTCATTAGTTGGAGAAGTTCTGTGATCTGAAAAACACAGACAGTCCATTATTTGCAAGGAAAAATAGCGGATTGATGCATGGTGGATGTTTACCACAGACCCTGTCTTCAACGTCTGGGCACCCCATGGGGTGGATCCAGCTCCCTTTAGAATAAGTCCACTCACAAGACCTGGCAGAACTCTGGGTGCATGGGCTCTGCCCATGGAGCCTCACTTTCAGTCCCCTCTGTTTGCAATCCTGCATTTCCAAAAATCCTCTTCAGCAAGAGCACCAAAGCTCAGTCTGTGGAGGTATCTCTCCCAGTAGGAAATTTATCAGCTTAGCTTAACTCAGACTCTAATTATCATCACCCTGCACCCCCATCTAGCAGCTACTGCTGCATCTGAATTTTTTTAAAGTTACTTTGATTTTGGGAATGGTACAGTAGCTCTTGCTATCAGATGGCTCTTCAGATCTAGGGCAAACTTGGGAGATTGGCACAAATCCTATTGGACACACTGTGTACAACACTACCAATATCAACCACAAATCCTCCCTGAGCTTTGAAAAAAAAAAAGTAACAAGAATCATAGAATCATAGAATGGTATGCGTTGGAAGGGATCCCAAGGATCATAGAGCTCCAACCCCCCTGCCACAAGCAGGGCCACCAACCTCCAGTCCTGGATCTATACAAGGTTGCCCAGGGCCCCATCCAACCTGGCCTAGAACACCTCCAGGGATGGGGCATCCACCACCTCTCTGGGCAGCCTGTTCAAGCATCTCACCACTTTCTCTGTAAAAAATTCCCACTAATATCTTATCTAAATCTTCCCTCCTTTAGCTTTAATCCATTCCCCCTTGTCCTGACATTGTCTACCCCTTTTAAAAAGTTGATTCCCCTCCTGTTTAGAAGCAGCAAAACAACTGATTCAACTTTTATGAACCCTCTGCCATTTACAGGGCCTCCGCTGTACTCTGGTGTCGGGGAAGACAGCAGGCTTGCTAGCAGCCTAGCTCTCTTCTCCCAAGATTTAGGCCCTGACAATATTCTTCTGTTCCCATGAGAAAGGAAAAGTTACTCATGCCAAGAGGATCCTAATAATCACATTCTCAAAACACAGCGGCCTTGTTGATAGGGGTACAGGCTACCCTAAACCAAGAAGCAGTTATAAGAAGGTATTTGGGAGTAACGGAACATGTTAGGAACCAACCATAACAAGAGGGTCAAAACAGCAGGTGTGTGGATACTTTTAGGCATCAAAGGTAAACTAAAGATATTTAGCTATAAGATAGGTTTATCAGAACTCATTATAATTACTAACCAATCAGTACAGTGTGAACAGTGTGTGTAACCAATTAGCAGTTTTTTAGCTTGCCACATTTGCAGTAATAAAGGTATATAATCTGTGCGATTTCACCCAATAAATGGCTTCACCTTGATACAGGGATTTCAAACAAGATGCTTACAAAGGGTTAAAGGGTGCTTGCTAATAAAATGCTTGGGGGGGGGGGGCTTATGCTTGTTAAGGGGGGCTTACTAACAGGATGATTTGAAGTGCCATAGTGGTTATATCAGAAGATGACCTTGCACAACTCTGACCTACTTGAAATTTATGGTTTGTTTGTGTTTGGTGTAATCAGTTTTGAACTGAGAATGTGTTAGAGAAAAAAAATCCCATATAATTCTCATTAGTATTACTGGAGAAATACTGATTTGTGATTTGCAAACTAGAAAGAATATTAGAGGTGGAAAAGCTAAACTGGTGGTTTAAAATTATAATAAAAACTTCATATTCCCCCCCCTTCTGCGGAATAAGAGTCAGAGGGAGGGTGACCCCCATCTCAAATGGGAGGCTGAGGGGAGACCTTATCACCACCTACAACTATCTGAGGGGAGGTTGTAGAGAGATGGGTGATGGTCTCTTCAGTCAGGTGACAGGTGATAGGACAAGGAGGAATGGCATGAAGCTGTGCCAGGGCAGGTTTAGATTGGATGTTAGAAAAAAATTTTTTACTGAAAGAGTTGTCAGGGCCTGGAACAGGCTGCCCAGTGAGGTGGTTGAGTCACCTTCCCTGGATGTGTTTAAAAAAAGGGTAGATGAAGTACTTAGGGATATGATTTAGTTTAGGATGCGAATGGTTGGACTTGATGATCTTAAAGGTCTTTTCCAACCTTGTGATTCTGTGATTCTGTGATTGGATTTACACAGCATCCAGCAGAGCTAGTCTGCGTTAGTTTATGGTTTGTATACCTCAAGAAAACAAACCCCTTGTCTCAATCATTACCCAAATTTAAGACACAGAGCCTGGGTAAAGTTTGAGTGCTTAACCTGTCATCAAGTACACAGCTGCCACAGGAGCCAGCACTTTAGGTACGAGTGTCAGTGTCCTGCATGCATCACTCTATTTTGTGTCTGGGAATTAGGGATAACAACCTTGTGGGAAATATCGGAGGATAGATGGGAGAGGGATTGTTGAACGGGGTTGACGACTACTTGGGAACTAAATAATTACTGGAAAGATTAGAAGCCATGGGCAACACTCAAAGAGGAATTCTGAAGAAGAGTCCCCTAGGATGCCTCATATGCAGATATGTTCTTTACCCTTAAAAATCATCCGGAATGGCAAAGGGATTGTGGGTTAGTTCCCCCTCAGGATCCTATGGTTCACCTGATTGTTAACACCCAGGACCCTGACTGGCAGGATATAGATGCAATGCTAGATGCAATGACAGAGACAGAAAAGCGGTTGGTTTTGAAAATGGCCAGAACACAGGTACAAGCTCAAATTACAGCGGGAACATTGGGGGAACGGGTGGAGCAATATATTCCCCCGACAGATCCAGGATGGGACCCAAATGATAGTGGTGATTATCAACAATTGAAGCGATATCAGGCTTGGATAAAGTTTGGTTTGGAAAATGCAATCCCCAAAGCAATAAATTGGTTGGCTCTATATGCTGTGAAACAAAATCACGCCGAGACTCCTAAAGAGTTCTTGGAAAGACTGAGGCTTGCAATGCGCAGATACACCACCCTGGATCCGTCAGCAGACGAAGGCCGGAGACAGTTGGTCTTACTGTTTTTAGGACAGTCATCTAATGATATTCACAAGAAGCTACAGAAATTAAGGGAGCCAGATATATGTGATATATAAAAGCTACTTGAAGAAGCATGGAGAGTATTCAGGAACAGGGAAAGTGCTGAGAAAAGGAAATCAGAAAGGAGAATAACCAAGGCTACTGTTGCAGCTTTGGAACAATACAGGTTACAAGAAGGGGGGCCACATGGACTGGATAGAGACCAACGTGCCTGGGGTAAGAAAAAGGGGTGCTGGAAAAACGAATCTCCAGAAAAATGCAGAGAAAAGGGGGGTAGACAAAGGAAGAAACCTATAGTGGCAAATGCTGAAGACTGATGGGGACCTGGGGGATATACCTGAGCGGATCCACTGGTTATACTAAAGCTGGGGGAAAAACAAAAGCAAGTAGAATTTTTAGTAGATACAGGAGCAACATTTTCTGTTTTAAATCAGGCATTAGTACCAGTAAGTAATGACTGTGTGGTGGTAAAAGAGGCTACTGGCCAACAGGGAAAGGCATATTTCTGTGAACTCTTGAAATTTAAACTTGGGAAACAGGTGGGAATTCACAAATTTCTATATGCCCAATTCCCCAAAAGCACTCTTGGGAAGAGATTTATTAAAACAATTGGAAGCCATAATTAAATTTGAAAAAGGGAACATTACTCTGGAGGTAAACAATCAGCAATATATACAAATAATGAGTTTCTCGTTAACTAACATTCACACAGAAGGAAAAATTAGCGAAGAAATCACAGATCAAGTATATCCAGGAGTACGGGAACCGATGTACCTGGGAGAGCAAAAATGCTCCACCTGTGGAGGTAAAACTCAAAGAAGGATGACAGCCGGTAAGAATTAAACAGTATCCCCTGAAGAGAGAAAACAGGGAAGGAGTTCGGCCAATAATCAAAAATTTTTGCAGCTAGGATTGCTAAGAGAATGTGAGTCCAATTTTAATACTCCTATACTACCTGTCCACAAACCCGATGGGTCATATCGAGTGGTGCAGGACTTACGAGCTATAAATAAAATAACTGAAGACCTCTACCCAGTGGTAGCAAATCCATACACTTTGCTAACTGTATTAACACCTGACCTAACCTGGTTTACTGTTTTAGACCTGAAGGATGCCTTCTTTTGCCTCCCTCTCCATGAAGCCAGCCAGAAAATATTTGTATTTGAATGGGAAAACCCCAAAAGCGGGTGTAAAACTCAGCTCACCTGGACAGTGCTGCCACAGGGATTCAAAAACAACCCTACTAACCACCCAACAAAAGCACCTTCAGTGGAATAAGGAAGCTATACAAGCCTTTGAACAGCTAAAAGAGCCCTGATGTCAGCTCCAGCCTTGGGACTTCCAGATGTGAGTAAACCATTTTTTCTTTTCTCCTATGAAAAACAAGGAATTGCTCTAGGAATACTAGCACAAGACCTAGGCCCATACCGTCAGGCAGTCGCCTATTTTTCCAAATGACTGGACACGACTGCAAAGGGTTGGCCTGGATGCTTACAGGCAGGCGCAACTGTAGTGCTGAACATCCAAGAAGCCTGAAAATTTACTTTAGGCCAGAAAATAACTTTGTTAGTATCTCACACAGTGTCAGTAGTACTGGAAATAAAAGGCGGACACTGGCTCTCCCCACGATTCCTGAAATATCAGGCTATAATGGTAGAGCAAGACGATGTGGAAATCACTGTCACTAACATTGTCAACCCAGCCTCTTTTCTCAGTGGAAACATAGGAGAACCAGTACATCATGATTGTTTGGAAACTATCGAAGCAGTATATTCAAGCTGTTCGGACCTGAAAGACAGCCCAATGGAAGGCATAGAAAACTGGTTCACAGATGGGAGCAGCTATGTCCTAAATGGTAAGAGATATACTGGGTATGCCATCACTACCAGTCAAGAAGTAATAGAGTCAGGACCTTTGCCCACAGGAACTTCTGCACAAAAGTCAGAAATAATTGCTCTCACTCATGCCTTGGAATTAGCCAAAGGCCAGACTGTGAACATTTATACAGACTCAAAATATGCCTTTGGAGTTGTGCATGCACATGGAGCTATTTGGAAGGAAAGAGGACTTTTGACTTCTCAAGGAAAACAATTCTGAAATTGTTGGAAGCAGTCCAACTTCCTGAAAAAGTGGCAATCATGCACATTAAAGCACACCAGAAATTGAGCTCAGAATTGGAAAGGGGGAATGAGCTGGTAAATAGAGAGGCAAAACAAGCAGCTAAAAGAGAGGTAAGAACAGAAGGGGCTTTGGTCCCTGATGGACGAATCTCTTTAGAAGGTAAGCCAGAATATACCAAGGAAGATCAAAAACTCATCACAGACCTAGAAGGGTCATATAATTAAGAGGAAGGAGTATGTGGGAAATTAAGTATTTCTACTGTGCCTGATCCAATTGACCCAAAGCGTGGTGAATTGCATACAAGCAGGTGCTGTGACAGAATAAAACATCAGGTTTGTGAAACCAACAAAACAAGTAACTGTTAGGATCATATAACTCTATCCCTTCTTTGTCTGCTATAAAGTTATTAGGCACGTGGTGTAGCAACTTTTTCCCCCTTTCCCGCTTTTGTCTAATAGATTTATATATAGAAACTCCTGATTAACTGAACAAAACTAAATTTTATTAGTGTGCACAGCTGTAACAACAATAGTAAGCAGTCACAACCAAAAAGAAAGCCATAATAGCAACAACTTCTAACAGTACATAAAATCCTATCCTAAGGCATCGTTCACACACCTCCACATCATCTGCATCCCTGCAACGAGAAGCATGGGTCCTCTGCCTAGAAGTAAAGCAATAAGAGAAAAGGAAAACTTTGATCCTTTCTAAACCAACTATCTGAGTTTGAAGAGACCTCTCAGTCTCAATAACACCCACCTCTCTGGTTGCTCTGGGAGGTAAAAGTGCACTTGCCTGGTAGGCGGTGACAACCTGAAAATCTAATGGTAAGGGAACAATACACCATTATAGCCATAGCAATGACATTGTCCCTACTGCCTGGCTATAGTGCTGTAGAAAGGAAACCTTACCACTTGTGGAGTCGTAGGTGCATTACAAAGTTCAGGGAAGGGATCTGGGATCTCATCTTCACTAATGCCAGCCATTTTATGCTGCTCGGGTGCTTGTTCACCTAACTGTGTTTTTGGAAATGTGCATGCGCAGTTTTCCCCCCCGCCACCTCCCTGCAGAAAGTACTAGAAAAGGAAGCTCATGCATGCGTGAATCCAGTAATTCTGCCATGATGATGGCGCATGACAAAAAAGGAAATTGATTTCAAGGCCATAACTGGCAATGAACACCACCTAAAGCTTAATTTGCTAAATACTGGGTGACGGGGTGGTAAAACTGTAGACTGCCTGCATTGCATATTCCAAAATTGATCAGTTCTGCATTTCCAAAATATTATGTATTGGCCAAAGAGGGAGGATGGCTCAGAACATCCTTAAAGAGAATTCCCAGGTCCAGGGTCCTCAACCCACTGATAGAAAAACCATCAGCCTTTCACCATTTTGCTAGATGGTTTATTCCAAACCTGGGAGTAAGCAAATTAGAAAAAGCAATAATTAACATCTCAGCAGTAGTAGAGAAAATTGAAAATAAGACCCTTGACACCATATTGGCCATTCAGGAAGAAAACTCAAGCCTGTCAGAAGTGGTGTTGCAAAACCAAATGGCATTAGACTTGATGATTAGCCTCACAAGGAGGAGTTTGTACCATTATCAACACCAGTTGTTGCATGTATATCAACCAAAATGGTAGGATTTCTACAGATCTGCAGGAAATTTTGGAACAGACGAAAATCCTACATGCGGTAACTAAGGATAATACCTCTTGGGATTTTACAGAGATTTGGAATAAACTTACTTCATGGCTCCCAAACTTTGCCTGGATCAAGCAGCTTTTTGTGGCACTGGTATTGTTGATTATAATGGTCCTCCTGTTTTGTATATTTCTTAAGTGGGGTTTTTTTTGTGCTATCAAAACACCACTGACACCTACACCACTTGGAAGAAACACCAATTAAGGCGAAAGCTAGGGTCAGACAAATATTTTGAAAAGTTAGACAGAGAATCATTATATTAGGATTAAGGTGTAGTAAAAGAATTTACTAACTTTATAGAAAAGGGGGGATTGATACAGGGCTTTCTAACAAGATGCTTACAAAGGGTTAAAGGGTGCTTGCTAATAAAATGCTTGCAAAGGGTTAAAGGGCGCTTGCTAACAAAATGCTTGGGGGGGGGGCTTATGCTTGTTAAGGGGGGCTTACTAACAGGATGATTTGAAGTGCCATAGTGGTTATATCAGAAGATGACCTTGCACAACTCTGACCTACTTGAACAACTCCTAGTTAGTTTTAAGTGAATAATGTTCTTGAGATAATTTAAAGCAGACCCAGGACTGATAAGAAGAAAACATCCCAATTATAATTGTGCCATCTGGAACAATCAGAACTACGCATGTGCCAGGAGAAGGCGGTGAAAAGTTCAACCTGATGAAGACTTCGAGCCTTCATCATTGAGACCCCCTGATGACCACCACAAGGCAGTGCGCAGGCGCAGTTGGGAGGAGTTTATGGAAATGACTTCTTGGGACTAATTTTAATACGAAGCGGGACAGGTTATGAATATGTATAGGTGTATGAGGTAACCTAATGAATAAGTATCATTGAACTGTATATAACTGTCCTGGTTTCAGCTACGATGGAGTTAATTTTTTTTTAGCAGTGGATGGAATGCCATGTTTGGGAGTTAGGATGAGAACAGTGCTGATAGCACCCTGATGTTTCTAGTTGTTGCCAAGCAATCGAGGACCTTTCTCAGTTCTTCATACTTCCCTACTAATGAGAAAGGAGGGGACGCAGCCAGGACAGGTGACCCGAATTGGCCAAAGAGGATATTCCATGCCAGTTACGTCATGCTCAGTATAAAGGGGGACTGGGGGGGAAGAGGAGGAGACAATGCCAGGACGTGCAGTTTCTGGGGACGGTTGGGTTCCGGGACGGCTCTAGGCTGTGCGGCCTGAGTTGTGTGGTTTGGTGAGAAACTGCATTGTGTATCACCAGTTTCATATATTTTGTGCTATAAACTTCTGTTATTGTTATATCTAGTTTTCTGCTTTTTTTTTTAGTAAACTATCCTTATCCCAACCTGCGGGGTTTTGGTTTCTAGGTTGTGGTTTCTTTTTCTCCTTTCTTTCTTCCCTTCCCCCCCCGCAACTTTCCTTCCCTCTTCCTTTTAAAAGTACAAGTGACTGTGTGGGGTGCGGCCCTCAGCTGGGGCAAAACCACGACAATAACGAAGAAGAACTGTCATGTTGGGGTGCACGATCTGTGGCGGAGCGATCCCCCGTGCAACTGCGTGCATTAAACATACCTACTTTATAACTTCTGAGTTATAGAGTCTATTTCCGTACGTCAACCTAAAATTCATATCAAATTGTGTGTTGCTCTCTGCCGGTTGCCACAAATGGTGACCCCGATGCATCGTGATCCCGAGACTGAGGCCGACTCAACCTGAAACTACGACCTACGAGCTCCTGAAACCCCGACCGAGGGAGTCAGCGAAACTCTGGAGAAAAAGCAGCTGGAAACAATCACTTTAGCAGCCAGACAGTGCATCAAGGACAGCGAAAAAAAAAAAAAGAGAAAACAACACTTTGCAGCAGTACGCCCGAGAAGGTGAGCAGCTGTTACAGCTATGGGGAATAAGTTATCTAGCGAGGAAAGGGCTATAGTCAGGATTTTAGCAAAAATCCTTTCAAAGAGAGGCATAAAATACGATGAGTCGACGCTGAAGCATCTGCTGCGGTGGTGTCGTGATCATGGAGTTTTAGTCGAACCGCACTTAGTGCTCAGCATAAACGCCTGGCAAGGGGTGGGGGATAAATTATGGCATGCGGTCTGTAGGGGAGACAAGAAGGCAGAGAGACTTGCTGCTGCTTGGAAACTTGTGATTTCTACTCTGGAGGACATAAAAGCGGAGCAGACAGCCGCCTCCGGGGCTGTTAAAGCTCTCGCGGCAACGGCATGCCCTGCTGTTAAAGTGTTTGAGCCTATAGTCCCGGGACCGCCCGCCCCCCCACCGGAAGACTACGACTACAAAGAAACACAGACTAAAGCACCGGTCAGTGTTGTCCCCACGGCACCTCCTGAGCCTATGGACACGGACAAAAGTCCTACAGAGACGGTCCAGAATCTGCCTTGCCTACCATCGGATCAGGGACCCACTTCGTCTCTACAGCCACCGCTCCCGCCCACGCCGCCCGGTGAACTTAACGATGTACCACCGTCTCCTGACGACCCAGAGACTCCAGAGAGACTGCTCGTCGGAGCCTGGGCACGTAAGGTGGCGTCAGTACGGGAAAAACAGCTAAATCTGTGTATTTTGATTCGAACTGAAGTGAACTCAATTTCTGCTCAATCGCAGAAACTATCGGGGAAAAGTTTACGTGGGAACGACCGGGTGGTGCAGAAAGTTGAAAGCGGGCCGGTGGGAGGTGGGAGCATGGAGACGGCGCGGCGCCCGGTCTTAGCGCTCGCCCGGCTCTTAGCGCTCAGCCGGGACTCAGCCCCGGTGGCCGGCAGGATCGCGCTGTGCTTCGCGGTGGGGGCGGGAGAAAAGTGGCGCTGCAAGAAGCGGTCGAGAACCGCGAAAGCGTGGCGCGGCGCCGGGTGCTGTTTCAAATGTGACGCTGAAGTCGGACAACCGCCCCGTCCCTTCCATCCCCCCTTCCATCCCCCCTTCCATCCCCCCTTCCATCCCCCCTTCCATCCCCCCTTCCATCCCCCCTTCCATCCCCCCTTCCATCCCCCCTTCCATCCCCCCTTCCATCCCCCCATCTCGGCCCCGCCGGGAGGAGGCCCGGGTCGCTCTGCGAGTGACGTCATCGCGGCGCGACATCGCTGCACACCCCCCATCCACTCACCCCCATCCACACGGAGCAGATGTGGCGACTCGCGTCTTGCAATGTCGTTTGTCTAATTAATCGGTTTGCAGCGTATGTGCTATAGGATCAGAGATGCGCTTATCCACTGAGAGCAAGGCTGGTTACAGAGCAAAAGGATTTTTGATAGCGACCATTGAAAGTGGGCAGCTTACTTTAAAAATTTAACCTGGAAAACAGAAATCCCCGTTTGGGTTGATCAGTGTCTGCTTACTCACAAAACCATTTGCCCACCTACAAGATTTAATACGGGAGCAGCTGACTAAGGGTCATATGAAGCCTTCCACAAGTCTGTGGAACATGCCAAAATTTTTTAAATATTGGGTTTTTTTTTTCACTATTCCTTTACACCCTGATGCTTATGAAAAATTTGCTTTTCAGTCCCTACTATAAACAAAAATGAACCCATGAAAAGGTATCATTGGGTAGTGCTTCCACAAGGCATAAAAAATTCAACAACTATGTGCCAGACTTATGTAGCCTGTTCACTTGCTCCAGTACAAAAAGCGCATCCTGACCTAATCACAGAATCACTAGGTTGGAAAAGACCTTTAAGATCATCGAGTCCAACCATTCGCATCCTAAACTAAATCATATCCCTAAGTACTTCATCTACCCTTTTTTTAAACACATCCAGGGAAGGTGACTCAACCACCTCCCTGGGCAGCCTGTTCCAGGCCCTGACAACTCTTTCAGTAAAAATTTTTTTCCTAACATCCAATCTAAACCTGCCCTGGCGCAGCTTCATGCCATTCCCCCTTGTCCTATCACCTGTCACCTGACTGAAGAGACCATCACCTATCTCTCTATAACCTCCCTTCAGGTAGTTGTAGGTGGTGATAAGGTCTCCCCTCAACCTCCTCTTCTCTAAGCTAAACAGCCCCAGCTCCCTCAGCCGCTCCTCATAGGATTTGCCCTCCAGCCCCTTCACCAGCCTGGTTGCCCTTCTCTGGACTCGCTCCAGGACCTCCATGTCCTTCTTATGGTGAGGAGCCCAGAACTGGACACAGTACTCGAGGTGTGGCCTCACCAATGCCGAGTACAGGGGCACAATCACCTCCCTAGACTTACTGGCTACACTGTATTTGATACAAGCCAAGATGCCATTGGCCTTCTTGGCCACCTGAGCACACTGCTGACTCATATTCAGTCTGCAGTCAACCAACACCCCCAGGTCCTTCTCTGCCTGACAGCTCTCCAGCCAGTCTCCCCAAGCCTGTAGCGCTGCATGGGGTTATTATGTCCCATGTGCAGCACTCTACACTTGGCCTTGTTAAACTTCATCCCATTGGACTCAGCCCATTGGTCCAGTCTGTTCAGATCCCTCTGAAGAGCCTCCCTACCCTCAGGCAGATCAACACTTCCTCCTAGTTTAGTGTCATCTGCAAACTTAGTGAGGGAGCATTCAATCCCTTTGTCGAGATCACTGATAAAGATGTTGAACAAGACTGGACCCAGGACTGAGCCCTGGGGGACGCCACTCGTGACCGGCCTCCAGCTGGATTTTGTTCCATTCACCACCACCCTCTGGGCTCGGCCATCCAGCCAGTTTTTAACCCAGCTGAGGGTCCACCTGTCCAGGCCAGTGGCAGCCAGTTTCTCAGTCAGAATGCTGTGAGAAACTGTGTCAAAGGCTTTACCGAAGTCCAGGTAGATGATTGCGGGAAAAAACTTGGACATTGAAAGTTTGATTCATGAGTTATCAGCGCGTTTGAAAAGCAAGGGGTTACAGATTGCTCCAGAGAAAATTCAAAAGAAGCCAGTGTGGAAATATCCGGGGTGGCAGGTTGATAAAAGTACCGTAACACCTCAAAAGATTGCGATCCGAGCTGAGGTCAGCACGTTAAATGATGTTCAAAAGCTGCTCGGAGATATTAACTGGGTTAGACCATTGTGTGGCATTACGAATAGGGAATTGGAACCTTTAGTGGCATTGCTAAAGGGAGGAGGTGGTGCAGGAGCACCAAGAATCCTGTCAGAAGCAGCTAAAAAGGCCCTGGAAGTTATTAGTACCCATTGATGGGATCCTGACTGGGACATAGGAGTCACAGTCATCAATCAAACAGAGCATGTGTTTGCTATTATAATGCAGTGGACTAATGACAAAGATCCCTTAAGAATCACAGAATCACAGAATCGTAGGGGTTGGAAGGGACCTCGAGAGATCATCGGGTCCAACCCCCCTGCCAAAGCAGGCTCCCTAGCTCATATTGCACAGATAGGCGTCCAGACAAGTCTTGGATATCTCCAGAGAAGGAGACTCCACCACCTCCCTGGGCAGCCTATTCCAGTGCTCTGTCACCCTCACTGTGAAAAAGTTCTTCCGCATGTTGGTGCAGAACTTCCTGTGCTCCAATTTGCAGCCATTGCCCCTTGTCCTATCTCTACAGACTACTGAAAAGGGGCTGGCCAATTCCCCCTGCATCCCATACTTAAGATATTTATAAACATTAATTAGGTCCCACCTTAGTCTTCTTTTCCTCAGACTGAACAGTCCCAGCTCACTCAGCCTTTCCTCATACGGGAGATGTTCCAGGCCCTTAATCATCTTCGTAGCCCTTCTCTGTACTCCCTCCAGGAGATCCCTGTCTCTTTTATACCAAGGAGCCCAGAACTGGACACAATACTCCAGGTGGGGCCTGACCAGGGCAGAGTAGAGGGGGAGGATCACCTCCTTAGACCTGCTGGCCACACTCTTCCTGATGCATCCCAGGATCCCATTGGCCCTCTTAGCCACCAGGGCACACTGCTGGCTCATAGCCAACCTGTCATCAACCAGGACCCCCAGGTCCTTCTCCACAGAGCTCTTCTCCAGCAGGTCATCCCCCAGCCTGTACTGATACAGACGGTTATTCCTCCCCAGGTGCAAGACTTTACACTTGCTTTTGTTGAATTTCATTAGGTTTCTCCCTGCCCAGCTTTCCAGCCTGTCCAGGTCTCGCTGGATGGCAGCGCAGTGTTCCTGCGTGTCAGCCACCCCTCCCAGCTTTGTATCATCGGCATACTTGCTGAGGGTGGATGCTATTCCCTCATCAAGGTCGTCGGTGAAGATATTAAACAGGACTGGACCCAACACCGAGCCCTGGGGAACACCGCTAGTCACAGGCCTCCATTCAGATTCTGCTCCACTGATCACGACCCTCTGAGCCCGGTCCGACAGCCAGTTCTCAACCCACCTCACTGTCCACTCATCTATCCCATGCTCTCTCAGCTTTTCTATCAGGATGTCATGGGAGACAGTATCGAAAGCCTTGCTGAAGTCAAGGTAGATGACATCCACTGCTCTCCCTCCATCCACCCAGCCGGTGATGAGATCATAGAAGGCTATGAGATTGGTTGAGCATGATCTCCCCTTGGTGAATCCATGCTGACTACTCCTCATGACCTTCTCTTCCAGTTGCTTGTTGATGGCATCCAGAACAAGCTGTTCCATCACCTTTCCAGGGACAGAAGTGAGGCTGACTGGCCTATAGTTGCTAGGATCCTCCTTCTTGCCCTTTTTGAAGACTGGAGTGATATTGGCTATCCTCCAATCCTCAGGTACTTCTCCTGTTCTCCAAGAGCTGTCGAAGATGATAGCAAGCGGCTCCGCCATCACTTCCGCCAGCTCCCTCAGCACACGTGGCTGTATCCCATCCGGGCCCATGGATTTGTGTGCATTAATCCCTTTGAGCCGCTCCTGGACCACCCCTACCTCAACTAGAGGAAAGTTCTTCATTCCCCAAACACTCTTACTTTCATCCAGGATCTTTGGGTCCCGAGGGGCCTTTGGAGTGAAGACCAAGGCAAAGGCGGCATTCAGTATCTCTACCTTCTCATCATCACCCGTTACCAGGACACCCACCTCATTCAGCAAGGGACCTACATTATCCCTGGTCATCCTCTTACTGTTCACATATCTGAAAAAACTCTTTTTATTATCCTTTATGTCCCTTGCTAGCTTCATGTCCAAGCGGGCTTTAGCCTTCGTAGTCGCGTCCCTGCAGGCCCTGACAACATCCCTATATTTCTCCCAGGTGCACAGACCCTGTTTCCACAGTTCATAAACCTTCTGCTTCCCTTTGAGTTTACTCATTAGCTCCCTGCTCATCCACGCAGGTCTTCTGCCCTGCTAAGGTTGTTAGAATGGGTATTCTTGCCAATGCAGCCAAAAACAGAACCCGCATTTCAAAGTATTTAGCTTGGGCCTTGAGGAACAGTATTGACCTGCAAATAGCTTTATTAGACTATGCAGGGGAATTGAAAGTGCATTACCCACCACATTGAATCTTTATAGTAGTACATAACTGTCAAATAGAAGAAAAGCCCTTGCTGTCTGGGCATCCGGTTCGGGGTATTACAGTATTTACTGATGCGGGAGGAAGGACTCAGAAGGCTGCAATTACATGGCAAGAGAATGGAAAATGGCAGGATTTGATATTAAAAGGAGCCCAAGCCTCAACTTAGCAGTTGGAGTTGCAGGCGGTTGTAAAAGTGGAAAGCCGAACCGGTTAATATAGTCTGTGATTCACTGTATGTGGTGGGAATAGTGACCCGAATGGAGCGGGCACTATTAAAAGGAATTTCAGACGAAAGATTGTATAGGTTGTTTAAAGAATTATGGCTCCTACTGTCTAACCGACAGCATCATTATTTTATTACCCATATTCGCAGCCACACTGGCTGGTAGGTTGGTAGCACCGGCATGGGCTGCTCCCTCAGCAGACCGCTTTGCACAGGCTTGGATATCCCATAAATTTTCATCAATCTGCCAAGGTCCTTCAACAACAATACCACTTGTCGGTTGCCGAGGCTAAAGGGATTGTACAGTCATGCCCAGACTGTCAACAGTTCACCAGTGGCCTTGCCCCTGGCATCAATCCTCGTGGCACAGGCACACTAGAAGTCTGGCAAATGGATGTTACACGTGTCCCAGAATTTGGCCGACAAAAGTATGTCCATGTTTGTATAGATCCTTTTTCTCTGGCAGTGTGGGGCTACTGCACAAATGGGGGAATCTAGTAAACATGTCCAACGCCACGTGTGCTCTGCCATAGCAGCACTTGGGGTACCCCGTGAAATCAAAACTGACAATGGCCCAGGATATATAGCACAGGCAACACAAACCTTCTTCCAGTTATGGGGCATTACCCATGTAACAGGGACACCTTGGAGGGCAAATCATATGAGGAGCGGCTGAGGGAGCTGGGGATGTTTAGTCTGGAGAAGAGGAGGCTGAGGGGAGACCTTATGACCACCTACAACTACCTGAAGGGAGGTTGTAGAGAGGTGGGTGATGGTCTCTTCAGCTGAGTAACAGGAGATAGGACAAGGGGAAATGGCACAAAGCTGCGCTAGGGCAGGTTCAGATTAGGTATTAGAAAAAAATTTTTTACTGAAAGAGTTGTCGGGGGCTGGAACAGGCTGCCCAGGGAGGTGGTTGAGTCACCTTCCCTGGATGTGTTTAAAAAAAGGGTAGATGAGGTACTTAGGGATATGGTTTAGCTTAGGACAGGAATGGTTGGACTTGATGATCTTCAAACTTCTTTTCCAACCTTGTGATTCTGTAATGTAATTAAACTGTCTTTACTTCAACCCACGTTTTCTTCCATTCTCCTACCCATCCCACTGGTGGTGAGGGGTCTGGGGGGGGGTGTGTATGTGTGAGTGAGTGAGCACCTGCCTAGCACTTAGTTACTGGCTGAGTTAAACCAAAACACTCTTTGCAAGCTCACTAAATCCAGGAAAGGCAGGAACGCATATATATGTCTGAGGGAGTTGGGTTGCACCTCTAAAGATTTCATATTGGTACACAACAAGCTTGAAAATGTTAAAAGATTCTGCTGTCCTCTGCTCTCGATTCTCACTCCTGCCTCTGTACTTTTGGGGCTGATAAAGCAGCCAGACAATGAACCCAGAACCCAAAACCTCTTTTTTTTTTCCAGAGAGAGACCTAGCCCAATCTGCTAAGCAGCCAGGCAGATGCATTTGTACAAGTGAAAAAATTCATGGCCAGGGAAGGCTGCCAGGGTTTGAAAGATAATTTGCTGCTTCTGACATTAACTGTCTCTGTATCAAACACCTTGCCCACAAGAGAACTCTGGGTTCAAAACATTACAACCAGAGTCTTAAATCTTGTCACCGTAAAAATGCATACAAGTGAGTGTTTTAGGTTTGTGTGGCAAGGATTTGGTGGCGGAACCCTTCTATCCTCCTGTGCTCTCCCACCAGCTCTGGCAGAAGTTTAACTGTGCTTTTTATACTACATCTTTTTTTAAATGGAACTGTAGGTCCAGCAGTCAGGATGCGTCAGCTTTTAGCTTCCTCTCAGATAGCCACAAGAGCTGATGCAATCTGAAAGCAGTCAGCCTTTTTAAATCAACTCAGCATACTGGTGAGTGAGCTGCAAATCCCAGCTCACACGTCCAGAATTCACTGCCAAATTTCTTATCCACTCTCAGCTTTGAGAGCTATGGAGAATGGTCAGATAGGTAATGCTAGGGAGGTGAAAGAACACAACCTGCAGATGTATCAAGATTTAAAGCTGCCTTCTTAAGGGACTTTTTTTTCCCATTTAATACTGTGGTTCACTCTAGTGCACAGCTGAAAGCATAGTGGGCAAGCAGATCAGCTCCACAAGCAGAAGTCACTGGCACACTCCTCCTCCCCAGGCAAAAGGTGCAGTCCCACCAGGCAATGCTCTGAACATCACACAGCCTGCCTAGGGTAAGCACGGAAAGTCTGTCCAAATTCTTCCCACTTTAAAGTATTTCTTTGAAGCATAGCCAAGACCCAGAGCCATGATTCAAGCTGCAGCACTTTATGCTATGCGACCTGGTTTTAGCAAGTGTTTGAGACAACACAAGAGGCAGGAAACACCACAACCAGAGCACACAAAAGAAAGTCAGTCACTGGTGCCTTCTGAGAGCCTTTCAAGGCTGTCATAAGCCTGCAAGGGCTAATCTCTCTATGAGGAGAGACTCAGCATTGTAACCCATGCTCAGAATGAGGGAAGTTGGATTTTTTTTGTTACCGGCACTAAGCAAGACATAGAGCCATGCTAAGCTTCCTTCAGATGGATTTGTGGCTCCTGGAAAGACCCAGTGCTTCTCCCAGCTTCATGTAGAGTTAAGGGCCCATCCCAAGCTCAGTGCAGCTCTGACACAGAACTCACAGGTACAGCTGACTCAAGCAGTCTCATCAGAAATATGCCCACTCTTTTCTTTGGTTTTGGGAGCCTTTACTGCCAGATGACAGCTTCTCTAGCAGTTAATATTGCAGCAGTTACAGGCTGCAACCCCTTGTTAGAATAAAAGAATTCCCCCTATCCATTTTGCAAAAGCAAGATTGTTTCTCAGCAGAATAAGCATCCAGTCAAGGTTTTCTTTTTCCCACTGCACAAGCTCTTACCTGGTCTATGTTCTGTCCCTTCTTCTTCATGGTTTTCAGGATGTTCTCAGGCAAGTATCCCATGTTTACAACCATCTCTACATACTGCCTCTCGGTAGCGGAAAGGACCTGCTGTAGCTCAGGAGCAGGGCCATCTGACCGCTTTGTGCGGCTGGTGTTATTGGCCATTTTAGACACTGGGAAATTTTGGTGCATTACCTAAAGGGGAAAACCAAGAGGCTGAGGTGATGGTCATCTTTTGCATCCCCATATCCTGTTTCTAGCTACTGCAGAACCAGGATATCCCCTGTAATTAATCCAAAAGGCTTTCTAGACCGCCCTTGGGAAGTTACTGTCAGGTAAAACCAACTAGTGCACACAGTCTGACTCCCACCATATTCTTTTTACCCTCAAAAAACCGATCAACAACCCAGATTCGTTGCAATGTACCCTCTCCTACCAGTGGACAAAAGCCTTTCAATTCCAAACCTTTGCAACAGCTAAGGTCCTTATGATATAGATAAACCTCGTACCTCAGGGGAAGCATGAAGATTGCTTCCTACACCCCAGGTTTACTCATCACCTATGATTTTCTGTACTAAAAGAAACACTACTGGAGATTTTCAGAAACACAATCCAGTGCAAGCACACAGGTATTTAGGAACTTACCACAGATTCCTTGTAGCCTGGGAGTACCTGTTGGACAACACATCAATAAGATGACTATAAACATTATACACCAGTGAGCAGAATTTGCTACAACTGGGGGTGAAGGGTTTTATAGGATAGATCTGGAAATAGGTCTACCATACTAGGGAGATGTGTGATCTGTTCAGGCTTCCACACGCAAGATGCATAAGTTACACAGCTGTATGCAGTTATAGAATAGCCATCATAAGGATCATTTCTTCTCTCAGCACTCTATAAAAAACAGATTCTACTCCAAAGATGTATCTCCTCCATAATAATTGTAAGCTTGTTTATTCTGGTTTTTTGGGATTTGTATGGCAAGGGGGTTTTTTTGGGGGGTGGGGGTGTACAGGGGTGGCTTCTGTGAGAAGCTCCCCCCAAGTCCAACACAGAGCCAATACCATCAGGTTCCAAGAGGGCCAAGGCAAATCCAATCAGCAACAGTGGCAGTGCTTCTGTGAGAACATATTGAAGAAGGAAAAAAAAAACATAGCAGCAGCTTTTTGCCGACAGAAAAAGGAGTGGCAAGGTTTTGGTGGCGGGGAAGGGGAGAGGGCTGCAGGGGTGGCTTCTGCAAGAAGCTGCTAGAAGCTTCCCCTAGGTCTAACAGAGCCAATACCAGTCAGCGCCAAGATGGACCTACCGCTGACCAAGGCCAAGCCAATCAGCAACGGTGGTAGCGCCTCTGTGATAACATATTTAAGAAGGAAAAAAAACCTACAAGCAGCTGCTTTTTGCAGCCAGAGTAAGGAGGGAGAAGATGTAAGAAACTCTGCAGACACCAAGGTCAGTGAAGAAGGAGGGGGGAGTAGGTGCCCTGGGCACCGGAGGAGAGATTCCCCTGCAGCCTGTAGAGGACCCCACGGTGGAGCAGGTGGAGACACCTGAAGGATGCTGTGACCTGGTGGGAAGCCCGCACTGGAGCAAGCTCCTGGCAGGACCTGTGGAGAGAGAAGCCCATGCCGAAGCAAGTTTGCTGGCAGGACTTGTGTACCTATGGAGAACCCATGCTAGAGCAGTCTGTTCCTGAAGATCTGCACCCTATGGAAGACACCCATGCTGGGGCAGTTCATGAAGAACTGTAGCCTGTTGGAAGGACTCATGTTGGAGAAGGTCATGGAGGACTGTCTCCTATGAGAGGGATCCCATACTGGAGCAGGGGAAGAGTGTGAGGAGTCCTTCCCCTGAGGAGGAAAGAGCGGCTGAGAAAATGTGTGATGAACTGACTGAAATCCCCATTCCCCATTCACCTGTGCTGCTCGGGAGGAGGAGATACAATCATTTCTAAGTAAAGTTGAGCCAGGGAAGAAGGGAGGGATGGGGGAGGTGTTTTAAGATTTGGTTTTATTTCTCATTACCCTACTCTGGTTTCATTGGGTAATAAATTAGATGATTTTCTTTCCCCTAGTTGAGTCTGCTTTGTCTGTGCTGAATGATCTCTCCCTGTCCTTATCTTGAAACACAAGCCTTTCATAATATTTTCTCTCCCCTGTCCAGCTGAGGAAGGGGAGTGATAAGAGCAGCATCTGGTGTCCAGACAGGGTTCACCCACCACATCTGTTACTGTGATTGCTACATGTTCATACAGCTCAGTGTAACACACTAGGTCCTGTTCAGTAATTGACCCAGTGCTACGCTGCCTGAATGACAGCAATAATTTTGAAGTAATAGAGACTTCCCTTGATTTTTTTGACTATAAGAGGATGTAAGAGAAACATATACAACTTTTATACTCTCATAGCACTGCATTTCATATGCCATATATGATCAATATGGCACACTGGGTAAAAAAAGTATGTGATTTTTCTACCAACACCCAACACATTCCCAGTATACCAACACAAGGCTGGGTAACATTCCCTGCTTTACACCTGCTCTGTTTCTGCAGAATCAGGCTGCCAGAGGGCAGAACCCACCCACTGCTTTATATTACTTTGCTCAAGATAATAGGAGTGAACTATGCCAACAGAGATTACTTGAAATTAATACCTGGCTCCGATCACGGTGTGAGAAACAGAACATTGGGTTCTTTGACAATGGGCTGGCTTGAGCATCACCAGCCTTGCTTTCTAGGGATGGAAAGCACTTGTCCCCAAGGGGCAGAAGGATACCCTCAAAGAAGCTGGCAGGGCTAATTAATAGACCTTTAAACTAGATGAGAAGGGGGAGGGAGACAGGGCCAGGCTAGATGGAAAAACGCCTGGGAGTGGTGGTCAAGTTACTGAGGGATAGTGTGTTGACAATGACCTCTGGTCAGCCACCCTAGTAAACCAGGGTGATGGTGTGTTAACTCAGAGTAGAGATGTAATTATTACTGATGGGCTAGGTAACTTAACCAGCTGGCGCTTGGGAAGCAAGGCTTCCCTTAGGAGTGTAACAAGATCAATAGCCCAGCTGAAGTGCATCTACACTAATGCACATAGCATGGGCAACAAACAGGAGGAATTAGAAGTCCTTCTAAGTCAAGGAGACTATGATGTGATTGCCATCACAGAAATGTGGTGGGATAATTCACATGACTGGAGTGCTGCAATGGCTGGTTACAAACTATACAGGCGTGACAGGCTGGGTGGAAAAGGAGGTGGGGTAGCCCTCTATGTCAGAGAATGCTTTGACAGCCTGGAGCTGGAGTACGGTGAAGACAGGGTTGAGTGTCTCTGGGTAAAAATCAGAGGAGCACGAAATCAGGGAGATATAGTGATGGGAGTCTACTATAGACCACCTGACCAGGAGGAGGAAGCTGATGAGTTGTTTTTTAAACAACTGGGTGAAGTCTCGCGATCACCAGCCCTCATCCTTATTGGGGACATCAACTTACCGGATGTCTCCTGGAAGTACAATACCACAGGGAGGAAACAGTCTAGCAGGTTCCTGGAGGGTTTGGAAGACAACTTCCTGACCCAGCTGGTGAATGAACCCACCAGGGAAGGTGCCCTGCTGGACTTGTTTGTCAATAGAGAAGGCCTAGTGGGGGATGTGAAGGTTGGAGGATGCCTGGGGCATAGTGATCATGAGCTGATAGAATTCTTAGTACTGGGAGAAGTAAGGAAGTGAGACAGCAGAACAAGCACCTTAGACTTCCGTAGGGCTGACTTTGGACTGTTCAGAAAGCTGCTCGATAAGATTCCATGGGAGGCAGCCCTTGAGGGCAAAGCAGCCCAAGAGGGCTGGATGTTCCTCAAGAAGGAAATCTTGGAGGCACAAGAACAGGCTGTCCCAGTCTGTTGGAAGAGGAATTGGGGAGGAAGGAAGTCAGCTTGGCCGAGTAGAGAGATCCAGGAAGATATTCGGAAAAAGAAGGAAAAATATGACCTTTGGAAGAAGGGGCAGGTGTCTTGGGATGATTATAGGAATTTAGTGAGATCATGTAGGGAGAAAGTCAGAAGGGCTAAAGCTGAACTGGGACTCAGGCTGGCCAGTTCTGTAAAAGATAATAAAAAGTCCTTCTATAGGTATATTAATAGTAAAAGGAGGGTCAAGGAGAATCTCCAGCCCTTATTGGATGCAGAGGGAACATTAGTTAAAAGGGATGAGGACAAGGCTAAGGTACTTAATTCCTTCTTTTCCTCAGTCTTTAATAGAAAAATTGGTCATTCCCTGAGTACTCATTCACAGGAACTGGCTGACAGGGAGGGGAAGCAGAACAAAGCTCCCATGGTTCAGGAGGAAATGATTAGCCACCTACTTGGCCAATTAGACACCTACAAATCAAAGGGGCCAGATGGGATCCACCCAAGGGTACTGAGAGCTGTCAGATGTGCTTGCCAAACCCCTTTCCATCATCTTCCAGCAATCCTGGCAGACTGGGGAAGTTCCACTTGACTGGAGGCTGGCAGATGTTATGCCCATATACAAGAAGGGTCAGTAGGAAGATCTGGGGAACTACAGGCCTGTCAATCTGAACTCAGTCCCGGGGACAATCATGGAGAGGGTCATATTGGGAGCTATCATGCAGCACATGTGTGATGGCCAGGGGATCAGGCCTAGTTAACATGGGTTTACAAAGGTAGATCCTGTCAAAATAACCTGATTGCCTTCTATGACAAGGTGACCCGCTTAATGGACAAGGGGAAGGCTGTGAATGTGGTCTACCTGGACTTCAGTAAAGCCTTTGACACGGTTTTTCACAGCATTCTGACTGAGAAACTGGCTGCCACTGGCCTGGAGAGGTTCACCCTCTGCTGGGTTAAAAACTAGCTGGATGGCCAGGCCCAAAGGGTGGTGGTAAATGGAACAAAATCCAGCTGGAGGCCAGTCATGAGTGGTGTCCCCCAGGGCTCAGTCCTGGGTACAGTTTTGTTCAATGTCCTTATCAGTGATCGTGATGAAAGGATTGAATGCTCCCTCAGTATGTTTGCAGATGACACTAAACTGGGAGGAAGTGTTGATCTGCCTGAGAGTAGGGAGGCTCTTCAGAGGGATCTGAACAGACTGGACTGATGGGCTGAGACCAATGGGATGAGGTTTAACAAGGCCAAGTGTAGAGTGCTGCACATGGGACATAACAACCCCTTGCAGCGCTACAGGCTTGGGGGGGACTGTCTGGAGAGCTGTCAGGCAGAGAAGGACCTGGGGGTGTTGGTTGACTGCAGACTGAATATGAGTCAGCAGTGTGCCCAGGCGGCCAGGAAAGCCAATGGCATCTTGGCTTGTATCAAAAACAGTGTGGCCAGTAGGTCTAGGGAGGTGATTGTGCCCCTGTACTCAGCATTGGTGAGACCACACCTCGAGTACTGTGTCCAGTTCTGGGCTCCTCACCGTAAGAAGGACATTGAAGTCCTTGAGCGAGTCCAGGGAAGGGCAACCAGGCTGGTGAAGGGGCTGGAGGGCAAATCCTATGAGGAGCGGCTGAGGGAGCTGGGGCTGTTTAGTCTGGAGAAGAGGAGGCTGAGGGGAGACCTTATGACCACCTACAACTATCTGAAGGGAGGTTGTAGAGAGGTGGGTGATGGTCTCCTCAACCAAGTAACAGGAAATAGGACAAGGGGGAATGGCAAGAAGCTGCGCCAGGGCAGGTTCAGATTAGGTATTAAAAAAAAATTTTTTACTGAAAGAGTTGTCGGGGGCTGGAACAGGCTGCCCAGGGAGGTGGTTGAGTCACCTTCCCTGGATGTGTTTAAAAAAAGGGTAGATGAGGTACTTAGGGATATGGTTTAGCTTAGGACAGGAATGGTTGGACTTGATGATCTTCAAACTTCTTTTCCAACCTTGTGATTCTGTTATTCCTCCAGGCACTTTTGCCAGAGGAAAAAGCAGTAGAATATGGGATACACTGAAATGGGTATCTGGAGTAGCCCTGAAGTCAGCTGGTTATCAAATTGAAGGATGATGCTTTGTTATTAATGCTGTAGCCAGGAAAACTAAAACTGCTTCTGGCACCAGAGATTCAAGAGTCCAGGAAAACCAACTTCTCCTCAATCTACTTGAGCTAGACAAACTGTGCTTGTGGTCAGTGACCTACAGCAGAGGGGGAAAACACCTACAGGAATTGCAGGAGACTAAGTCAGGACAGAGTCCCAAGCGACAGGTGATAGGATGAGGGGGAATGAAATCAAGCTGCACCAGGGCAGGTTTAGATTAGACATTAAGAAAAAATTCTTCACTGAAAGGGTTATTGGGCATTGGAACAGGCTGCCCAAGGAGGTGGTTGAGTCACCGATCCTGGATGTATTTAAAAGACGGGTAGATGAGGTGCTCAGGGATATGGTTTAGTAGAGGACAGGTATGATTGGACTCAGTGATCTCAAAGGTCTTTTCCAACCTAGTGATTCTGTGAGTCACTCAGCAGCTGTGCTCCTTTATGTCTCAAACTTGCATTTCAGTGTCCTTCAAGAAGCAGAAGTGCAGTGCTTTCAGTATATGCTTGCACATTCTGCCTACTTTTAGGGACTTGATACAGAGGCTGGGACCCCTGCCTGCAGCTGGTGTGCCCACATACATCATGCTTGTGCAGCGGTATATATTCTGAATGGTCCACCATGAGTGCCCCATCCTCGTGTAATCAGAGATTTCTCTGAATAAAATGCATCAAAGCCTGTCAGAGACCTGATTAGTATAATTCCAACCTGTTGTCTTCACTAGTAATTTCTCCCTCTGCCAATGCTGCAAAAAGCAAACCAGTGAGCATCAAAAAAAATACTCAGAGAAGGGATTACCCAGCACAGAATCAGTGCAGCCTCGGAGAATTCACAAGTTTGTTTCTATCCAAAAAACTCTAGATCCAAATCACTAGTAATGCATAAACTCCAGTGGTAAATCCAAATCCAGAAGTCACAATTTCTAGTCTTTTGAGAAAAAAAATTATATATAAAAATCACTGTAGAATACACTGGGACATATAATTGTCCTGAGGCTTTCTAAAAAGGACAGGCATATTCTTATGTAACCCTGAAAAGGGATGCATGACCCTTCTGCTTCAAGCCACAGGGATGACTGACATTTTCATACTCTGAGGGATTTTGTTATATTTACTTCAATTTCTTGCAGCTCAGCTGTCATTTTCCAGCCACTGGGACCATATTGTGGAAATATGAAATAGTTGCAAGAAGATATTTATTACTTCTCCTAGTAAAACTATTTTTTGTTTGTTTTTTTTAATCAGTTTGCATCTTCCCTTACATCATTCTCAAGAATACACCTTTACTAAGCTTTAATCCAGCATAGATATTTGAATAAATAAGAGTGAAAATTTGGCCATCTGAATGGCCATCTATCTAGTTGTAAGTGATCTTTCATGTTAATCCCTAGAGATGTGTCATACTTTGAGGTTTTACCTCTGAGCTACATATGATCATACAATTGCCTCTCAAACCTGTGATCTGTAGCAGTGAGCAACTAGTGGCCCAGCGCATTAGTGCTTCTGACGGTTTATTGTATTAAATTTGTTCTAGTGATCAATAAACAGCTGTTCTGCTGTTATCTGATGAATACACTAGTTGCCAGAATACTGTATTTCACAATTAATAATACATTTACCTAAGTCTTAAAAGAGGAGAAAGAACGATAGGAGAGAAGCGGTATCACTTGTTTCAGAGCACATGGCATCACACAAAACCCTACGGTATGCCAGTAAGGTCACAGAACCACTGAAGCACTGCTTATATTGGACAGAAGCAGAGTATTTTAGAGCCAGCTAGAGGATTTGAGTACAAAGTTTCCACTAGGCTTAATGAGTATTGGTGTCTAGATCTAGATTGGGTTCCTTGGTGGGGGGAGAGTCCACAAGCTTACTCAAAATTTCTGCTCTTATTCACAAAGAGACAAAGACAATAGCTGGTGTGAAGTTAAGCATCCCCAAAGTAATTTTAGAACTTACTACAAGTTTGAGAAAATGAAGCAACAAACTCCTGGCTCAGAGCTGTACAGCAACCAAATGTAACATTAATGATCCAAGATGATCCTCAAGACTGCTTTTGAGAAGGCTGCGGGGGGACCTCATTGCAGCCTTCCAGTACCTGAAGGGAGTGTATAAACAGGAGGGGATTCAACTTTTTAAAAGGGTAGACAATGGCAGGACAAGGGGGAATGGATCAAAACTAAAGGAAGGAAGGTTTAGATTAGATATTAGGGGGAAGTTTTTTACAGAGAGAGTGGTGAGGTGCTGGAACAGGCTGCCCAGAGAGGTGGTGGATGCTCTGTCCCTGGAAGTGTTCAAGGCCAGGTTGGATGGGGCCCTGGGCAACCTTGTGTAGATCCAGGTCTGGAGGTTGGTGGCCCTGCCTGTGGCAGGGGGGTTGGAGCTCTGTGATCCTTGGAGTCCCTTCCAACCCATGCCATTCTATGATTCTATGATCCACAAAGCAACCCTTCCACGCTCCTTTACATGGAAGAGGGTAAATACCAGACTTAAGACTACCATAACTTTCATCCTTTTAAAGGTTAGATTTTAAAAGGATCTCATGAAGAATGGAAAAAAAATCAAAACAAAAAACCACCACAAGAAAAAAACCAGACAATTCTTTCACTGCAAACACTTTTATCTTCCCTGAATGACACAGCACAGAAGTGTGTTTTTTTTAATCTACTATTGCTTCTATTTCTTTGAAAAATTTTCATTTCCCATTATTTCCAGCAAATAAGCAAGACAAGGAACAAATCTAGCAGAGATTTAACTCAAAACTTAAGAGCAGTTCAGAATCTGATATATCTCAGTTGTGTAAGACAGAATACAGGACTGTACAAAGAAGATATATACTTAGCTCAAAGGTGTGCAACTATGAACAAGAGCTGGAAAGATGAAAAAGTCACCAGAATTGGCCTAAAAATATCAGATTTGGAGGAAACATGCAGAGTAATAAACCAAAGTTCAGCACTGCAAGCAGAAGACCTGTTTGATTGATCAATTTGCCATACAAATGAACTACCACGTGATCTATACACCACTCCCATGAAATGAACCTAAAACCACAGGACATTTTAGAATCAACACTTGCCTCTGCACCTCCACCTCTCCCCAGCAACCCCAATTCTAATCCACTACATGTTTACCGTGGTTGCTGTGCTTTCAGATGATTCTTCTTTTGTATAAACTGTTGACACAGACAGGGAAGGCAGTCTGGATGAAGAGGATAACATTGATGTCTCCATGCCACTGTCCTCATTTAGAGCAGAAAGACCAACCATATGGTGTCCATTATGTTTACTAGCTTTCCTCTGAGCACAGGTCTGCAATGAGCTGAGAAAAGTGCCATTGTAGAGACAAGTAGTGCTGTGGAAAGCGCTCATGAGCTTTGATGATTTTTCATCACTCTCATCAGAGTCAAGTTTAGGAAAGGACAGGGATTTGATACTGCTCACTGAAGTGATAGGGGATAGGGACACTTTGGAAGACAAAGACTTTTTTTCACAGTTTCTCAACTGCGGTAAAGTGATAAAGCCATTGGGTTTATGAAGGGGCTTGAAGTCCAATGTGGCCCTTTCTATGGATGCCAAAACATCCTCATCTTGCAACACAGAATCAGACCCTCCTTTGGGCAAAGTATTATCTAACAGCTGGGCAACAACTGGCCCGGTAGTACCAACATGAATTTCAAGAATATTTTTTAATTCCTCCTTATCATTAATAGTTTTTAATTCCAGTTTGTCAAATGGGTCTTCTTCACATTCAAAATCAGCTGGGTTGAAATCTGCTTTTGAACAAGGTGGACCGAGAACATTTTGCTTCACAGAGCTGCTGTTGGCTGGTGTGGGAGTAAGAATATTGTTGTGCTGCAGGCTAGCGAGGATGGGGTTAATAGGAGGAGACATGGCCACAGGGCAAGGTCCCTCTGAGAACCCCATTTTGTTGCTGACCTCTGGAGCTGCTTTTGAGTTCCCTAGCATTTCTTCTGCCTTGCATTCAGCTTCTCTCTGGGCAGCTTCAATTTTTTTTATATCTTCAGCCCACTCGATTGTTTTCTTTTCCAGTGAGAAGTCATACTGATCAAGGTTGGAGGGGAAGAGGGGAAAGGAGAGGAAAAAAAAAAAAAAAAGAAGAAAATTATAATGATCATAGCCATTACGTCTAACAGCAATATAAGTAATATAGAATAAGAGCTATATGAATTGCCATGGACAGGCATCATTTTTCCCCAGCATCTCTTGTAACATACAAACTGGCAAAGCTAGAAGATACCAGAAGTAATTCATTTTGCCTCTAGCAGCAAAAAAGAATCACAGAATCACTAGGTTGGAAAAGACTTTTGAGATCACTTAGTCCAACCATACCTGTCCTCTACTAAACTATATCCCTAAACACCTCATCTACCCATCCAGGGTTGGTGACTCAACTACTTCCCTGGGCAGCCTGTTCCAATGCCCGACAACCCTTTTGGTGAAGAACTTTTTCCTAATGTCTAATCTAAACCTGCCCTGGCACAGCTTGAGTCCATTCCCCTTCGTCCTATCACCTGTCACTTGGGTGAAGTGACCTACACCCACCTCTCTACAACCTCCTTTAAGGTAATTGTAGGCAGTGATAATGTCTCCCCTCAGCTTCCTCTTCTCCAGTCTAAACAACCCCAGTTCCCTCAGCCGCTCCTCATAAGGTTTGCTCCAGCCCCTTCACCAGCCTGGTTGCCCTTCTCTGGACACGCTCAAGGAGCTTGATGTCTTTCTTGTAGTGAGGGAAAACCTGCCTATAGTCTGGATTAGAATATAATAATTTGCTACATTTAATTTTGCTTTAGAGCTACTGATCATCCCAAGATCAGTTTCACAGCCCTCCCACTCTCTCCCCCTGCCAAGCCAACAGATGTAGCAAGGGAGAATCTAAGGCATTACTAGATGGACAAACATACCCAGATCTGGCACCACTGAACTACCCCCTGTCCACAAGTTCCCCAAGTCACTCAATACTAGAGAAGAGCATTTTTGCATCCAAAGACCAATAAGGTATTACTCATTCCCCCCTACAAGATTCCTAAGGCAGTTTTATACCTGCTAGTTTAAGAAGTATTGGTATTCTTATCCCAGTGCCAATGGCTCACCAATCAAAGGGTATATACTGACTACACCGATGATAACAACTACCTGCAGTAGCAGATTTAACTGCAGTTACTGGCATGACAGGACCCCACAAGCTTTTCTCATTTATCATCAGATCCTTCAGGGCCAGGTTAGCATTTTTAAGCTACTCATTACCAGTTTACTGGCCACCATAGTGGTTGAGAGGACAAAATTCTGAAAAGACTAGATCTACTTAAAATTTTAATATCTTATGAAGAACAGCCTCAAATACTCTTTAAATAACCACAAAAATGTTCAGAGAACACAGCCTACAAGCTAAGTCCAGGATATAACCTACCTGTGACTTACAAGAAGTCATAAGCTATCCTTACTAAGATAATGGCACATAACTAAACAGCAATGCTTTTGCCATGGGACTACTAGGTCATACAAATTCCTAGCTCTAAAGAGTAACAAGCTAGCAAGGCTTGCTAGGCCTTTACTAGGCTTTTCTGGGACTTGCTGTGTGTTGTGTCACATCCTATCCTATAGTGGGCTCCAGTGAGATCCTGGAGACCTGTTGTCTCAACAGTTTTCCCTTCCCTTAGCTCTAAAACTCCAAGAGGTGTGATCAGCAAGGTGACTTTGAAAAGCAACTCACTGGCAGAAGTGCTGGGCACTACTCATTGCACATTGTTTTCTGTCTGAGCAGAGCTATTGTGTGTGTGTGTATATATGGATATATGTAAATATATCCATATACACACACACATATTCCCCCCCCCCCAAATTGACCCAAGCCATATTTTTTTATATTAAAAAGGGAGATATTTATATAAAAAGATATGGCTTTGGGCAATTTTGCTTCCCAGCACTTTTTTTTTTTTTTAACAGCTGTAAAGAAGTCAAATTGCACTGTGAGATACATAGGCTACATAGTCACATCATATTATGCAAGGTGTTGCAGTCTAATTGGGCATACTATACTTGACCATTGGCTTGGCAGGAAAATTGAGACATAGCACAATGAAGCCAGTAAAAGGACATCAGAATCTCCTCTAGCTCTCCCACACCATCTTAACAGAGTGGAAATATATGTATTAGGACAACTGAGTAATCATTTAATGGTTAAAATGAAAGTATCATGATGTAGGATAAGTCAGATATTCAGCTTTCTGGTGGATAAGTTGCAGAGCAGGGGAGAAAATCATCATCTATAGCAATCTGTCACAGATTTTTTTTACTTTATGTTAAAGCAATTGATTTTATGCTACCAAGAGTTTATGGTAACAGAGAAATGTTCCTTAAAGATTAAAAATGCTACTCAAATTTAGTTAGGGTAACATTTAGATCTCTAATTATTACACAAAAACATTGTGCTTTTTTGAAGTAGAAACATTAAAATAAATGCTATTAGGCTTTTTAAAGTGACAAGAAGTAGAAACTTTTTGTACAGCCTGTCATATTTTTATCTAATAGATCTTCTGAAACTACTGCCTGACATATGAAATAACACTACAGGACCAACAAGACTAACCTTTGAACACGTGTGCAAACCACAACTATTTGTAATTTACAGCATCACATGTTGGGGGGTCACAGGTGAGAGGGGAGAGAGCAGAAAGGCAAAACACATTACTTACCTGGGCTTCTCTGACAAGCTGAGAAGAATCATGCAGGCAGAAACCAATGGGTAATCCAACCTTTGCTGGAGTTTTGAATGTGTCTCCTAGTTTAAATGGGACATCATCAAGATAACTGAAAGGCCCTAAAGAACAAAAGCAGAAATTGTATAAAAAAACCCCGTTATGAGTTTAATGCATTCAATTAATACTCATATTACTGTATTTGGAGCTATTTTATCTCTGCTGCCCCAACTATACCAGGTGACTCAATACAAAGAAAGTTGCTTGATCAGAAACACATTGAATCTGTTTGGACTTCATTGCTTCCTTTTGTTGGGGTTTTTTGGTTGTTTTATTTAAATGTTCTAGCTCAGAACTATTAAAAAAAACCCCAAATCCCAAATAAAATCTCACAAACAAACACACAACATAACAATCTAACAGGTTTTGAAGACAATATATCAAACATTTTAGCTTCCCTTGTAACAAGACTATGCCTACACAACTGGAAGCCGAAGCTCTCCTGAACACTGTATTCTGTTATGTCTCTATAAAAACATACATCGTTTTTGTCATATTCAAACCAGAATTTAAAATAGCTCAGCTTTAGAGCAGCTAAGACAAACTAAAATCCAGGTTCTGGCATACCAGTAGGAAGTAACATTTGGACATAAGTGGTCACAAAGTAACCTGAAGTCTAGATGCTCCATGTTAATCAAAACACAGTGAAATAATTCAAGACTATTTAGCATAGAAATTCTGATTTTTCAAACAAAGGAATCTAACTTGATCAGCTATCTGATTTGTGATCATAGAACCATAGAATGGTCTGGGTTAGAAGGGACCCCAAGGATCACAGAGCTCCAACCCCCCTGCCACAGGCAGGGCCACCAACCTCCAGACCTGGATCTACACAAGGTTGCCCAGGGCCCCATCCAACCTGGCCTTGAACACTTCCAGGGACAGAGCATCCACCACCTCTCTGGGCAGCCTGTTCCAGCACCTTACCACTCTCTCTGTAAAAATCTTCCCCCTAATATCTAATCTAAACCTTCCTTCCTTTAGTTTTAATCCATTCCCCCTTGTCCTGCCATTGTCTACCCTTTTAAAAAGTTGATTCCCCTCCTGTTTATATCATAGAATCATAGGGGTTGGAAGGGACCTCGAGAGATCATCGGGTCCAACCCCCCTGCCAAAGCAGGCTCCCTAGCTCATATTGCACAGACAGGTGTCCAGACAGGTCTGGAATATCTCCAGAGATGGAGACTCCACAACCTCCCTGGGCAGCCTATTCCAGTGCTCCGTCACCCTCACTGTGTAAAAGTTCTTCCGCATGTTGGTGCGGAACTTCCTATGCTCTAACTTGCAGCCATTGCCCCTTGTCCTGTCTCCACAGACCACTGAAAAGGGGCTGGCCATTTCCCCATGTGTCCCATACTTAAGATATTTATAAACATTAATAAGGTCCCCCCTTAGTCTTCTTTTCTCTAGGCTGAACAGTCCCAGCTCACTCAGCCTTTCCTCATACGGGAGATGCTCCAGGCCCTTAATCATCTTTGTAGCCCTCCTCTGGACTCTTTCCAGGAGATCCCTGTCTTTTTTATATCAGGGAGCCCAGAACTGGACACAATACTCCAGGTGGGGCCTGACCAGGGCAGAGTAGAGGGGGAGGATCACATCCTTTCACCTGCTGGCCACGCTCCTTTTGATGCACCCCAGGCTCCCATTGGCCTTCTTGGCCACCAGGGCACACTGCTGGCTCATGGCCAACCTGTCATCCACCAGGACCCCCAGGTCCTTCTCCTCAGAGCTCTTCTCCAACAGGTCATCCCCCAGCCTGTACTGATACAGACGGTTATTCCTTCCCAGGTGCAAGACTCTACACTTGCTTTTATTCAACCTCATCTGGTTTCTTACTGCCCAGCTCTCTTACTGTCCAAGTCTCACTGAATGGCAGCATAGCATACCTGTGTGTAGGAATGACCAATTGGAGTGCATGGAGCTCCACTTGGTCATGGATGAGGAGCTGACTGAGAGCCTATAGGCTAGGATCAGAGGGAGTGTGGGGGACACCATAGTGGGCGTCTGCTACAGGTCACCCGACCAGGGGGATCAAGCAGATGAGGCCCTCTATAGACAGATAGGAATAGCCTCACTTTCACAAGCCTTGGTCCTTATGGGGGACTGCTGTAGTTTTGCACGGCTGGGTTCTGGTGAAGAAGGGGGGTCTGCAGGGGTGGTTTCTGCAAGAAGCAGCTAGAGGCAAGTTAGTCTTCCCCTAGAAGGAAGACAGGCACAAGACAGCTGGCTAGTATTCAAGGGTCACCTCCTCCGAGCCCAGGAATGATGCATTCCAACAAAGAGGAAATTAGGAAAAAAAACCCAAAAGGCCTGCGTGGATGAATAAGGAGCTCCTGGGCAAATTCAAACAAAAAAATAAAGCCTACCAATGGTGGAAGGAAGGACAGATATCCTGGGAAGAATACAGGGAAATCATCCGAGAAGCAAGGGATCAGGTTAGAAAAGCTAAAGCCCTGTTAGAAATAAATCTAGCCAGGGAAGTAAAGGGAAACAAGAAAAGTTTTTATAGGTATATCAATAAGAAAAGGATGATGAGGGAAAATGTGGGCCCTCTCTGGAATGGAACAGGTGACCTTGTTACCTGAGATATGGAGAAGGCTGAAGACCTTAATGACTTTTTTACCTCAGTCTTCACTGGCAAGAGGTCTAGCCACACTGCCCAAGTCACGGAGGGTGGGAGGCAGGGACTGGGAGTATGAAGAACTGTCCACTGTAGAAGATCAAGTTCAAGAACATCTAAGGAACCGGAGGGTGCACAAGTCCATGGGACCCTAACCATGGGACCCTAACCCTTTCCCCTCTGGGCCTGAGAGACATTCTATGACTGCACCCATAGAAGTGACAAAGTGAGAGGTGGGGCAGTTGGTGAAGAGCTGAAGCCCTATGGGAAAGGATTCATGTTGGAGAAGTTCGTGGAGGACTGTCTCCCGTGGGTGGGACCCCACGCTGGAGCAGGGAAAGAGTGTGAGGAATGCCCACTGCCTCCAACTAAGAAGAAAAATAACTTGTGAGGAACTGACGGAAAACTCCATTTTCTGCCCCTCCCCATGCCCCAGTGGGGGAGAAGAAAGGAGAGAAATCATAAATAAAGTTAAGTCTGCAAAGAAGGGAGGGGTGGGGGGAGGTGTTTTAAGATCTGGTTTTACTTCTCATTATCTTTCTCTGGTTTCACTCTGTGTGTAGTGTAGTGTAATAGATTAGATGCTTTTCTTTTTTTCTTTTTAGTCCGTGTTGAGTCTGTTTTGCCCGTGACACTGATTTTGGAATGATCTCTCCCTGTCCTTATATCAACTCCTAAGCCTCTCAATATATATTTTCTCCCCTGTCCAGCTGAAAAGGGGAGTGATAGAGCGACTTTGGTGGAATCTAGCCTCAAGCCAGGGTCAAACCACCACACAGCTCAACAATAAATACAAGAGATGCATCAACTATGCTGACTGATTTCATCAGCCTGTGTGGAATAATTACTGGAGGTGACTTAAAAAATAAAACTTATGTTCACACTTTAAGAAAAGGTTCATCATTCAAGAAACTTCCAGAGTGAAGAACAAATTATATACTGAGAGTCCATTTCACAAAAAGTTCCCTAGGTGATCTTGGAGGTTGGCAACATCAGGGGAGCTTGATGTGCTAACACTGAGAGAACAGTACACAGAGGGTAGAGCAGAGTGGAGATGCCACAGCTAGGCTCTGTGATCTATGGGGACCAGGTGTACTACGGTACCAAGAAGCTGCCCTGAGTGAGTACTGAACCAGAACTGAGCTAGCAAGTCATCATTTTCCTGTTAAATCATGTTCTTCAGGTCAGCTTTTGCTCATTATAATATCATTAGAATACAAAAACACACCTCTGTCCCAAAAGCTACCCACCTCCAAGGTGCGACCACCCATCACTGAGCATGCGCTCTGAATTTGTTAGCCTATACCTTTAAACACAAAGCAAGGAAAATTTACACCAATCACAACAAAGATATACATGACTAGAGTCACTCGAGCTCCACCTGATATATATATAAATAGTATAAAAGTAGCCCCTAAACAGAGGCATGTTAAGGAAGATATCGTTGCAACATGTCGAGCAGATACCATCACAAACCATCACTGACTTTTGGGACCAGTTGACAGACTGAGCCTCTCTTCCCCCCCAGGGATGCCTTGGGTGAGATTTGAACCTAGGAAACTTAGAAATCTCTATAGAAAATCATTTATGTTGCTATATTGCTCAAATAGTTTTATGTTGCTTTATGTGTAACTTTATGTTGTCTTATGTTGCTATGTTATTTGCACCTGCTTTTGTAGACAGTGGCTCATCACCGGCAATCCAAAGAATCTGCATTCCAATTCCAATAAACAGCACCATTCACTAACCTAGCCGTGCTAGTTCCTAACTGAACAAGACCAAACCACCTGCATCTGGCCATTGTAGTTCACTGAACGTGACTGAACTTATAGTGCAGAATTGGCACTGAGAATCCTATTTGTCCCCAGCCCCTCTGATATCCAAGGACAACCTGGAATGCAAAGTTTATTCTCTGTCAAATTCCTTTACCTGTTTAACTCAACAGCCTGCTAGACAGTGAGCTGAAGGTAGCTGTTAGGCTACATGCTTTACAGTAAGCCAAAATTCACTTGAAATTAATTCTTAACAACCCTGGAGAAAACAAACAATTGCCCTTCTGATTTCTTAGGACATAATAAGCCAAGGAAGTCGCTCCACTACTCCTCATAAACAGTACTGTAACGGTGTCATTAGGAACAGAAGGTACACAAAAGGGTAGACAAGTTAACCAGGCAGCTTACAACACCATTTGTTTTGATTTTGTTATTTTGAAGCCAGAAGCACGTTCCATCACACCATACTTTTTTGAAAAATATTTAAAACTGGCTGAATTCGAGCTCTGAGCAGTGTCTTTGCTAGTCTGGTTTAGGAAGCAGAAGACAGAAATAAAAACAGACTCAAAAGATAAGCAGTTCAGTGTTCATAGATACAAGAGAACAACTGAAGAGCTGGCAGCTATCTAACAAAGAAACTGTCTTGCAGCAGGATCACTAGGCCACAGCAAAGGGGACAACCTAAAAATTAAGTTTTGAGAGGCTTCCTTCTCCATTAGTTGTCTTATTCAAACTATATAGTTACGCGACTAAGTTGTATGATTATATTTTCTAAATACTTATTGCCCCTATTTCAAAGAAGCCTGTTTTTCTTTCCCAGACAAAGGGCTTACTTGTGAGGAATAAGAAACGGCCTCGCATTATCTCAAGGGAATGAAAAGAAAACAAACGGCTAGCGAGAACATGAATTATGTCCAGACCGATAAGTTATACCTCGCTAAAGGAAAACAGATGGTTAACAAAGACATGAAATAGCTCAGACCGATAAGAGCACTGCAAGCTTGCAGGATCACCGCATTCCAGGCTAGGGGTGAAAAATACATCATGAGGAAGACTTACAGTCTTCCTCCCAAGGACCACCGAAGACCCTTGCCCACAATTATTGGAAGAATCCGCGCAAGCACAAAGGACTGACAAGCTAATTAGCATATGAAGTGGGAGTAGGCTGGTTTAGGTAATGAATATGTATAGGCATCAATTGAATATTCACTGTATTTCATTGTATAAATGTGGGACGGTGCACTACTTCGAGTATGCATGTTTTTGGCGGAATGATTCCCCGTGCATCTGCGCGCAAGAAACATACCTACTTTATAACTTCCGAGTTACTCTATTTCCGTACGTCATCTTTCTCCATTAGTTGTTTTATTCAAACTATATGGTTACGCGACTAAGTTCTATGACTATATTTTCTAAGTACTTATTGCCCCTATTTCATTGCAAGACTTAATAAAAAGCTCAGGGAAAAATTGAATTCCTCAGGACCCTCTTATCTGAAAGATTATCCAGGAAAATCAAGGTTGAGTTTCTAAAAGTATACATTTCTATAGCATGAAAAATCATGTTAGAAGTTTCACATAAACCACCCAGTACTGCCTTTAATGATTACTGATTTGAAGAAGCTACATTGAAGTGGATAGACTGTGAGGAGCTCCCTCTGAGAAGTGGTTGGGAGCAGGTTGAGAGCCTGTGGGTCAGAATTAGGGATGGGACTAATAAAGGACAGCTGGTGATAGAGGTCTACTACAGGCTGCTTGATCAAGGAGAGACTGCTGCCTTCCTCTATCAGCTGCAGGAGGCATCGTGCTTGCAGGCACTCATCCTCATGGGGGGCTTCAACCACCCAGATATCTGCTGGGAAAACCACACTGCGAGCTGCAAGAGATCCAGGAGACTCCTGGAGTCCATAGAAGATAACTTTCTGGTTCAGGTATTGGACAGACTGACCAGAGGCAATTTGCTGCTGGACCTGGTGCTCACCAATGTGTGGAAGATCATTAAAGGTGTTAAGACTGGAGACAGCCTGGGCTGCAGCGACCATGCCCTGGTTGAGTTTGTGATCTTGATGAATGTGGGCCTGGCAAAGAGGGGGATCAGGACCCTGAACTTTAGGAGAGCAAACTTCAGGCTGTTTAAGGAGATCTCCTGGCATGTGGTCCTTGGAGACAGAAATGTTGAGGAAAGTTGGCTGCTCTTTAAGGATGCCTTTCTGAGAGCTCAAGAGCTCTCTGTCCCTCAGAATAAGAAAGTGGGCAGGAGGTGCAGGAAACCAGCATGGCTAGGCAAGGACCTGCTGAGGGAAAAGAAAGGAAAGTACAAGCACCTGGAAAGAATACAGGGATGCTGCCTGGACTTGCAGAGATGGGATCAGGAAAGCCAAGGCACAGATGGAACTGAACTTGGCGAGGGATGTTAAAAACAACAAGAAGGGATTTTACAGGTACATTGGCCAGAAGAGACAGGCCAAAGAGAGCGTACCCCCTTTGGTAAAGGAGAAAGGAGAATTGGCTGCTGATTCAATGAAATGTAATAATGCTGAATAGATTGATGTAGATGTAGCTTAAGAGACAATTAATATAACTTTAATTTGTGTTTTTAAGAATAGATTTGTTTTGGATTTTAGTAGAATATGGCTGTAGCCGTGTGAGCTGTTTCGTGAAAGTGGCTACAAAATTTAGCCATAACAGTGCAACAGCCTTGAAACTAAAGAAAGTGAAGATAGGGGAGTCATAAATAATGAGACCAATGACCAATTAAGAGACAGAGTATATCTTGTTTTCAGTGAAAAGGGGTTCCTAACTAGTTTGTGCAGGAATGTGTTTTTGAGCTCAGGAATGTGTTTTGGTAACTATGGAGAAGAAACGTAAAGAGCATGTGCT
The DNA here is from genome assembly GCA_020800305.1 of Porphyrio hochstetteri. Classification (NCBI taxonomy): domain Eukaryota; kingdom Metazoa; phylum Chordata; class Aves; order Gruiformes; family Rallidae; genus Porphyrio; species Porphyrio hochstetteri. The sequence goes on from JAJHSY010000128.1 coordinate 61,900, forward strand.
GAGAGCGAGGAAGATGTCCAGCCTTCATCCCTGAAGACCACCGGAAGACCCCCTAAGTGTCACTGAGCATGCTCTATCTGGGAGGAGTTAATGTAAATGACTTCCTGGAAATAGTTTGTATAACCCTACCTTTTCTTAGAAATTATAATGAATATGTATAGTTCATCTGTATAAATATGAGAAATTTGGCTTTAATGGGTGCACACATATGGAGGAGCGATCCCCTGTGTGCCCAGCGCTGCAATAAAGGATACCTGCTTAATAGTCACCAAGGCTAGTGAGTTTTGCTTCCGGCTTGTCGGTGGAGGCAGCGGGTCTGCCAGCAACCCAGTCCTGATGACCGAAGAAATTGACCTTGACAACATTCCTGCATTCCCTTGAGATAGAGAAATCACTCACTTTGTAACAAGTTCACAGAAGAGGGTGATAATGAAGACGGGGTGCAGACTGCCCGGAGCCAAGCAGAAGGTGGAAAAAGACCAATGGAAAAAGTGTAAAACGATCCTTTAGCCTATAGTGTTCTTATGTGTTGTTTGGTTAATACTGTAAAGAGTCTGTGCAGTTGCAATAAAGTGGCTGGAGCATTTTAAAATACACTGATCACTGAATGGTGTGTCGTGTCCGTCTCTACAACGACACTGGCTTTCCGAGGCATCACTGCAACACACGTGGAGAAGGCTGAGGTACTGAATGAGTTCTTTGCCTTGGTCTTCTCTGGCATCCAGGATTCTCATAATTCTCAAGTCCCTGAACCTTGCATCCCTGAACCTCTAGGTGGGAACTGGGGGAGTAAATCCCCCCCCACTGTAAGGGCAGAGCAAGTCCAAGACCACGTCATGAGACTGAATGTCTACAAGTCTATGGGGCCGGATGACATGCATCCCAGGGTCCTGAAGGAGCTGGCTGATGTGGCTGCCAAGCTGCTCTCCATCATATTTGAAAAGTCATGTTGTCGGGCGAGGTCCCTGGGGACTGGAAAAAGGGTCATGTCACTCCCATTTATAAGAAAGGGAGCAAGGAAGACCCAGGGAATTACAGGCTGGTGAGCTTCACCTCTGTGCCTGGGAAGATCATGGAACAGATCCTCCTGGATGACATGTTAGAGCACATGAGGGAAGAGCATGTGATCCGGGACAGCCAGCACGGCTTCACCAAGGGAAGGTCGTGCCTTACCAATCTGGTGACCTTCTGTGATGGAGTGACAGCATCGGTAGATAAAGGGAAGGCGACCGATGTCATTTACCTGGACTTGTGCAAGGCCTTTGACACAGTCCCCCACCACATCCTTATCTCTAAATTGGAGAGATGTGGATTTGACGGGTGGACCATCCAGTGGATAAGAAACTGGTTGACAGAACGTAGACAAAGGGTGGTGGTCAATGGGTCTATGTCCAGGTGGAGGCCGGTGACAAGTGGGGTCCCCCAGGGGTCTGTCTTGGGACTGGTGCTCTTTAATATCTTTATCATTGATGGTGGAATTGAGTGCACCCTCAGCAAGTTTGCGGATGACACCAAGCTGAGTGGTGTGGTTGACACCCTAGAAGGAAAGGAAGCCATCCAGAGGGATCTTGAGAGGCTGGAAAGGTGGGCCCGGGTGAACCTAATGAGATTCAACACTGTGAAGTGTCAGGTGTTGCACTTGGGCCAGAAGAATCCCAGACATAGATACAGACTGGGAGAAGAGCTCCTGGAGAGTAGCCCTGCTGAGAAGGACCTGGGTGTCATGGTGGACAAGAAAATTAACATGAGCCAGCAGTGTGCTCTTGCAGCTCGGAAAGCCAATGGTATCCTGGGCTCAATCAGAAGAGGGGTGGCCAGCAGGGACAGGAGGTGATTGTCCCTCTTTGCCCTCGTGAGGCCCCATCTGGAGTACTGTGTACAGATCTGGGGGCCCGCAATACAAGAAAGATGTGGAACTGTTGGAGAGGGTTCTGAGGAGGGCCACGAAGATGATTAGAGGGCTGGAGCACCTCCCCTACAAAAAGAGGCTGAGGGAGCTGGGCTTGTTCAGCCTGGAGAAGAGAAGGCTGCGGGGGGACCTCATTACAGCCTTTCAGTACCTGAAGGGAGCAGAGAAACAGGAGGGGATTCAACTTTTTAAAAGGGTAGACGATGGCAGGACAAGGGGGAATGGATTAAAGCTGAAGGAGGGAAGGTTTAGATTAGATATTAGGGGGAAGATTTTTACAGAGAGAGTGGTAAGGTGCTGGAACAGGCTGCCCAGAGAAGTGGTGGATGCCCCATCCCTGGAGGTGTTCAAGGCCAGGTTGGATAGGGCCCTGGGCAACCTTGTGTAGATGCAGGTCTGGAGGTTGGTGGCCCTGCCTGTGGCAGGGGGGTTGGAGCTCTATGATCCTTGGGGTCCCTTCCTGTCAGGGAAGACAGCAGGCCTGCTAGCAGCCTAGCTCTCTTCTCCCAAGATTTAGGCTTTGACAATACCCTCCTGTTTCCATGAGACAGGAAAAGTTACTCATGCTGAGAGGATCTTAATAATCACATTCTCAAAACACAGCAGCCTTCTGATAGGAGTACAGGCTACCCTAAACCAAGTAGCAGTTATGGGAAGGTACTTGGGAGTAACGGAACATGTTAAGAACCAACCATAACAAGATGGTCAAAACAGCAGGTGTGCGGATACTTTTAGGCATCAAAGGTAAACTAACAATATTTAGCTATAAGATATGTTTATCCAAACTTGTTATAATTACCAACCAATCAGTATGGCATGAACAGTGTGTGTAACCAATTAGCAGTTTTTTAGCTTGCCACGTTTGCAGTAACAAATGTCTATAATCTGTGTGATTTCACCCAGTAAATGGCTTCACCTAAAATTCATATCGAATTGCATGTTGCTCATTGCCGGTCGCCACACCTTCCAACCCAGACCATTCTATGATTCTATGATTAAATACAACAAACTGAACATTCCACAGAAATAGTAATCCTCCCAAAGTGCACCTAAATTTTTAAGAGGTAAGCACATATACAGGAAAAGAATTTTTATTAAACCAATCACCTGCATGACACTACACATCTCATTTAGAAGATTATATTCTCTTTTTCACTTGAATGTTGAACCAGATTAATCCAATTTACGAAAAAAAAATCACTGCTAAGCAGAAAACAAGCATAGCTCAATGATATATTAAAAGTTTCACTTTTACTTCAACTTCTCATGTGACTTCCATAGAAAGGAGCTACAGATCTAGTGTCCACTTCATAAAACATCAGATCAATATCACAATTGCAGTTCATCTTTGATTTTGAAGGGGAAAGTGGAAGTTATTGCTTCTGCCATAAAGGAGTGCAGAACAGTCACTGAATTTAACTGTGACCAGGCACAGTATCAGCAACCAACTATGCAAGAAGGAAGCCAAAGCACTTCATTCCTAACAGAAATCTGCTCAGGGGCTAAACAGATTAGTCTCTATGAACTGTCTAGGCTGTGACATTAGTCAGCCGCAGCAATAGTAGGATTCATCTTACTGAAGAGACAAGGCTGTCAAATTTCACTTACCATGAGAGTCAGATCCCAACTTCTTAGAAGCCATTTAGAACCTGAAAAACATTTTAAAACTGGTTTAACAACTTTATACATGTAGCACAGCATAAGCCCATGCAGTTCTACAGCATTTTATCTCTAGATTATGGGACATGTTGCAGACACTTGCTGCTTATCCTGTTCCCAAGATAGATAAGCAAACTTATTTTATAGCTCTGAGAATCAACTGAGCAGACAAATAACTTAGCCCAAAGCCTGACAATCTATATGGCGAAATAAAGAAGAAAAAACAGCCGAAAAACAGCCAGGTTGATCAGGAAGGCAGAATTCCAGATCACAGTGCTCAGAGGCTGCTCTGTCCCAGCCCCATGGAGCACACGCTGTCTCACCTGGCATTAAGAATAGCCCTTACTATTGGGAATACCATACTGATCCTCTTCAGTTTACTCCCTGCTGCTCTAAAAAGGGATGTCATGGTTTTGCCCCAGCTGGCAGCTGAGCACCAGCAGCCGCTCTCTCTGGAAGGGAGGAAGGGAAAAAACAACCGAAGGCAAACTTTGTGGGTTGGGATAAGGATGGTTTACTGGGACAGCAAAGGGAGGAGAAATAACAAGACTTTATAGCAAAATATACAAAACTGGGGATACACAATGCAGTTTCTCACCTAACTACACAACTCAGACCGTACAGCTCAGAGTTGTCCCAAAAGCTGGACCATCCCCAAACCACACATGCTGGAGCCATTCGCTCCTCCCCCATCAGCCCCCTTTTATGCTGAGCATAACATCATTGGTATGCAATACTCCCTTTGTTTAGTTTGGGCCACCTCTCCTGGCCTTGTCCCCTCCCAGCTTCCTGGGTGCCCCTCGCCTTCTCATTAGCAAGGCAGCATAAGCTGAAAAGTCCTTGACTGCTTGGCAACAACTAAAAACATAAGTGTTATCAACACTGCTCTCATCCTAAATCCCAAGAAGCAACTGCTTCTCAGCTAACAAAACATTGCAGCTTCAAAGACAGAAGAAAAAGAAAGTGAAAAAGTGCCAAGCCTGCAAAGGGTGCAAGCTGGAGCATAGGAAGTTCCATGTGAATATAAGGAGAAACTTTTTCACTGTGAGGGTGACAGAGCACTGGGACAGACTGCCCAGACAGGTTGTGGAGTCTCCTTCTCTGGAGACATTCAAAACCCGCCTGGATGTGTTCCTGTGTGATTTAGTCTAAGTGATCCTTCTCTTGCAGGGGGGTTGGACTAGATGATCTTTCAAGGTCCCTTCCAACTCCTAATGTTCTGTGATTCTGTGATCTCAGGAAGGCTGTCAAGAATAAAGCCACAAGACCACCTGGTACAGTTGAATGTCAACTACTAAAGCTGAATGGGCTTTATTAATCCCAGTGTATAGAGGAGATCAGATTGCAGACTACAGCATATGAAATAGGGTGCACCTTTCAGACCTGGATCACACTGTCAGACAAGCTGCTATGCTGCTAGTTCCTCTGTATGAGAGTAGCAATTAAGATGTCAACTTGATTTGAGATCATTGAAAAAGCCAGGCCACGTATGAAATCATACAGCATTCACGTACCTCACCAGTCCTCTTTATGTCACCAAGACTGAGAGGCACCCACTGCAAGCATGTACTATGGCTGCCCATCATCCACCACTATAACAGTGAAGCTGAACTATGGACAAGGCTTCTATACACTTCCTTTAGTTTCTCTAAGTTCATCTTTCTTCTAGTTACTACCTCAGACTGAAGAGCAACTTCTGATGGGAAGTAACCTCACTTTGGCAATTCAACTGACAAGGAAGTTTTTTCAATGCAGCACCAGTTATCTACAGGCAATCCAGTTCATGCCATCACAGAATCACAGAACATGCTATCTACCTCATTTACCAGAAGCAGCTTACTCCAGACTGTACCTACATAAAAGACATTGAAATGAAAATTAAAAGAGTTTTTTAGAATAATTTGTATTCCCTTCTCCATTGCAAGGACATACTAAGTTTACCATCTCACACGCTGATCTTAGATAACCAAACACAAAGTTACTGTGACACTATCAATTTGCTCCAGGGACATTAGCAGCAATGTAAACAAACTTCAAGGTACAGTGGGAAAAATGATTCTTCAGCCATATGCAACACTTTATTTTAACTACAGAACTAGCTGAGACACATCAGTAGCAAGCTAATCATAAAACACATAATTTCCAGAGAGACAGTCACACTTTATATTTAAGTAGCATTTATGTTTATAGTACACTAGCTCTTCCTGATGCATTGTGAGTGTGAACTCAAGATACCATTACAGCAGAAAGCACTGTCAGCAAATAGAACTGTTAAGCACTGCACGCAGTAACGTTAGAACAGGCTGCCAGGCACATTTCATCACCTCCTTTCTAAAGAGGGTTTAATTAAAATAGTGTCTTGTAACTAGACAGATTTGATAGGCAATTTTGGGACCACTGTTAAAAGCATCTTGCTGTTGCTCTGTCCTACTGGCTGAGAAAAAAATATTTGCAGCCAGTTAGGTTACTGGTGTTGCTACTATGTTTCTGGGCCTGAACTGTATTTGCTTAGTCAAAGCCATTGCACTGTGCAGTAAAGTTTTGCTTATCTTTGTTACTGCTCTTTTAGAAATTTAAAGGACTCGCTCCCTAAGTCTTACTAGCTAATGGACAACTGCAGCCTTTGATCTCCGAGCTCCAGAACATGATACTGAAAGGCATCTACGGGAATGGTGCACTGGGGCACAAATTTTGCTCTGATGTTTTACTGCACATTTTAAATTGACAAAAACCATACTCTAGTGCATATAAACCTTTTCAACACCTTTCCCGAGTTAGGGAAACAAGTCAGTTGCATAGTACTACAAGGTTTTCTTACAGCCACCTACAAGCTCTTTTCTGTAGACGTAGACCTCCTTAGCCCCATTCCCTCATTCTTGGTTTTGGCTAACCCTTTGAAGAGATCAGGGCTACGGGTGCCTAACTAAGCAACTTTAATGTCAGTAGCCACTGAAACAGCCTTCTGACAGCAGCAGAGTTGGGTGGGTTTTGCTAACCAGGTTTTTAGCAGACTGAAAATCGCCTTTGTTGTCTGAAAGATAAAGCCCTAGGTAGAAGTTAGGCTTCTCTGATTTTAATGTAATTGTCTTTTTTTTTATTTATACCAGTCAACATTAAATTTTGTGAAATTTAGATTCCATCTTCAGAAATTTCTTTATATAAGGATACTTATTGCCTCTGAAGTTTGAATATTTATAAAGAAATGATGAGGACACATCTGCTGGATGTTTATTGGGTGTAGCTGAAAGATTTGATTAAAGCTTGTATATACTAAAATTCTAAAATACATCTGTGTCACAGTTTTTCGTAGCAATGCACTGGTAGAGAAGGGGGGCTGCAGAGATGGCTTCTGCAAGAAGCAGCTAGAAGCTCTCTGCAGGCCCCAGAGAGTAAACATCAGCTGATGTGCCTCTGTGAATCATATTTAAGAGAAAAAATAATGCAAGCAGCTAATTTTTGCCACCAGAGAATGGAATGCGAAGAAACTTTGCAGACACCAAGATCAGTGAAGAGGGAAGAGGAGGTGTTTCAGGTGCGGGAGAGAAAGATTCCCCTGCAGCCTGTGGAGAAGATCATGATGGAGTGGGTGTCCCCCCACAGCCCATGGAAGATAATGGGGAGCAGAGACACCCCTGCAGCCCGTGGAGAGGCCCCAAACTGGAGCAGCGGGAGACATACAGAAAACACTGTGACCCGCGTTGGAGCAATCCTCTGCCAGCACTTGCAGCCTGTGGAGAGAGATAAAGACAGAAAGAGAGAGAAAGAGACGGAGGAAGGGATTGGATGGGGGGGGGGGGGGGAGGGAAGAGAGAGAGAGAGAAAGACGGGGGGAGAGAGACGGGGGAGAGAGAGGGAGAGAGGGCGAGACGGGGGAGAGAGGGCGAGACGGGGGAGAGAGGGCGAGACGGGGGAGAGAGGGCGAGACGGGGGAGAGAGGGCGAGACGGGGGAGAGAGGGCGAGACGGGGGAGAGAGGGCGAGACGGGGGAGAGAGGGCGAGAGCGCGAGACGGGGGAGAGAGGGCGAGAGCAGCGCGAGACGGGGGAGAGAGGGCGAGAGCGCGAGACGGGGGAGAGAGGGCGAGAGCGCGAGACGGGGGAGAGAGGGCGAGAGCGCGAGACGGGGGAGAGAGGGCGAGAGCGCGAGACGGGGGAGAGAGAGCGAGCGAGCGAGCGACGGGGGAGAGAGAGAGCGCGAGCGACGGGGGGAGAGAGAGAGCGCGAGCGACGGGGGGAGAGAGAGAGCGCGAGCGACGGGGGGAGAGAGAGAGCGCGAGCGACGGGGGGAGAGAGAGAGCGCGAGCGACGGGGGGAGAGAGAGAGCGCGAGCGACGGGGGGAGAGAGAGAGCGCGAGCGACGGGGGGAGAGAGAGAGCGCGAGCGACGGGGGGAGAGAGAGAGCGCGAGCGACGGGGGGAGAGAGAGAGCGCGAGCGACGGGGGAGAGAGAGAGCGCGAGCGACGGGGGGAGAGAGAGAGCGCGAGCGACGGGGGGAGAGAGAGAGCGCGAGCGACGGGGGGAGAGAGAGGAGCGCGAGCGACGGGGGGAGAGAGAGAGCGCGAGCGACGGGGGGAGAGAGAGCGCGAGCGAGACGGGGGAGAGAGAGCGCGAGCGAGACGGGGGGAGAGAGAGCGCGAGCGAGACGGGGGGAGAGAGAGCGCGAGCGAGACGGGGGGAGAGAGAGCGCGAGCGAGACGGGGGAGAGAGGAAGAGCGAGCGAGACGGGGGAGAGAGAAGAGCGAGCGAGACGGGGGGAGAGAGGAAGAGCGAGCGAGACGGGGGAGAGAGGAAGAGCGAGCGAGACGGGGAGAGAGGAAGAGCGAGCGAGACGGGGGAGAGAGGAAGAGCGAGCGAGACGGGGGGAGAGAGGGGCGAGCGAGCGAGACGGGGGAGAGAGGGCGAGCGAGCGAGACGGGGAGAGAGGGCGAGACGGGGGAGAGAGGGCGAGACGGGGAGAGAGGGCGAGACGGGGGAGAGAGGGCGAGACGGGGGAGAGAGGGCGAGACGGGGGAGAGAGGGCGAGACGGGGGAGAGAGGGCGAGACGGGGGAGAGAGGGCGAGACGGGGGAGAGAGGGCGAGACGGGGGAGAGAGGGCGAGACGGGGGAGAGAGGGCGAGACGGGGGAGAGAGGGCGAGACGGGGGAGAGAGGGCGAGACGGGGGAGAGAGGGCGAGACGGGGGAGAGAGGGCGAGACGGGGAGAGCGAGCGACGCGGGGGAGAGAGCGAGCGAGCGACGGGGGGAGAGAGCGAGCGAGCGACGGGGGGAGAGAGCGAGCGAGCGACGGGGGGAGAGAGCGAGCGAGCGACGGGGGGAGAGAGCGAGCGAGCGACGGGGGAGAGAGCGAGCGAGCGACGGAGACGAGCGAGCGACGGGGGGAGAGAGCGAGCGAGCGACGGGGGGAGAGAGCGAGCGAGCGACGGGGGGAGAGAGCGAGCGAGCGACGGGGGGAGGAGAGCGAGCGAGCGACGGGGGGGAGAGAGCGAGCGAGCGACGGGGGAGAGGAGCGAGCGAGCGACGGGGGAGAGAGCGAGCGAGCGACGGGGGGAGACAGAGAGAGCGAGCGACGGGGGGAGACAGAGAGAGCGAGCGACGGGGGGAGACAGAGAGAGCGAGCGACGGGGGGGAGACAGAGAGAGCGAGCGACGGGGGGGAGACAGAGAGAGCGAGCGACGGGGGGAGACAGAGAGAGCGAGCGACGGGGGGAGACAGAGAGAGCGAGCGACGGGGGGAGACAGAGAGAGCGAGCGACGGGGGGAGACAGAGAGAGCGAGCGACGGGGGGAGACAGAGAGAGCGAGCGACGGGGGGAGACAGAGAGAGCGAGCGACGGGGGGAGACAGAGAGAGCGAGCGACGGGGGGAGACAGAGAGAGCGAGCGACGGGGGGAGACAGAGAGAGAGCGAGCGACGGGGGGAGACAGAGAGAGCGAGCGACGGGGGGGAGACAGAGAGAGCGAGCGACGGGGG
>JAJHSY010000128.1:75146-149531 GCA_020800305.1 Porphyrio hochstetteri
CACCAGGCAACAAGGAGAAAGCAGAGATATTCAAGGTCAGGCTTGATGGGCTCTGAGCGACCTGATCTAGTGAAGATGTCCCTGCTTACTGCAGGGGGGTTGGACTAGATGATGTGTAAATGTCCCTTCCAACCTTACACATTCTATGATTTTATGATTTATGGTTCATTATCCCCTCAAGTGCAAAGTTATTTTATACTACCATAACTTTTCCATCCATTTTTGCTTGCAAAACTCCAACTCACACCTGATTTAGAGGATGCATTTAACTTACTCCCTGTGTTCCCAATGAAGAACCTAATGGTACTTTCTGAAAAGCACAATACAACCCCTTTCTTTTTATACTCTTACAAACACAGCAAGCACAATCAAACTCAACAATCTTTCAGGCTTTTTCTACCAAGAAGTCAAATAGACTGCAAACTGCTTACAGTGACCTAATACATAATTAAAAGATTATGAACACATTGTTGTCTTAGAGGGTATGCAACATAAAGCTTTTCTATCATTTTTCACCGTGCAGTTTTATTCCAGATGATTAATGGTGATTTTATTCACAGAATCACAGAATCACAGAATAACAAGGTTGGAAAAGACCTTTAAGATCATCAAGTCCAACCATTCACATTCTAAACTAAACCATATCCCTAAGTACCTCATCTACCCTTTTTTTAAACACATCCAGGGAAGGTGACTCAACCACCTCCCTGGGCAGCCTGTTCCAGGCCCTGACAACTCTTTCGGTAAGAAATTTTTTCCTAACATCCAATCTAAACCTGCCCTGGCGCAGCTTCATGCCATTCCCCCTTGTCATATCACCTGTCACCTGACTGAAGAGACCATCACCTACCTCTCTATAACCTCCCTTCAGGTAATTGTAGGCGGTGATAAGGTCTCCCCTCAGCCTCCTCTTCTCTAGGCTAAACAGCCCCAGCTCCCTCAGCCGCTCCTCATAGGATTTGCCCTCCAGCCCCTTCACCAGCCTGGTTGCCCTTCTCTGGACTCGCTCCAGGACCTCAATGTCCTTCTTGTGGTGAGGAGCCCAGAACTGGACACAGTACTCGAGGTGCGGTCTCACCAATGCCGAGTACAGGGGCACAATCACCTCCCTAGACCTACTGGCCACACTGTTTTTGATACAAGCCAAGATGCCATTGGCCTTCTTGGCCGCCTGAGCACACTGCTGACTCATATTCAGTCTGCAGTCAACCAACACCCCCAGGTCCTTCTCTGCCTGACAGCTCTCCAGCCAGTCTTCCCCAAGCCTGTAGCGCTGCATGGGCTTGTTATGTCCCATGTGCAGCACTCTACACTTGGCCTTGTTAAACTTCATCCCATTGGACTCAGCCCATTGGTCCAGTCTGTTCAGATCCCTCTGAAGAGCCTCCCTACCCTCAGGCAGATCAACACTTCCTCCTAGTTTGGTGTCATCTGCAAACTTAGTGAGGGAGCATTCAATCCCTTCATCGAGATCATTGATAAAGATGTTGAACAAGACTGGACCCAGGACTGAGCCCTGGGGGACGCCACTCGTGACTCATATAAACGCCTTTCCCTACTACATGTGCCTCCTATATTTCTATTTCAAATTATTATATATTACTGTGCAAGGACATCACATGATGGTATTAGTCATGAACTGTTGGAATAGGTCCAGAGGAGAGCCACAAAAATTATCAAAGGGCTGTAGTACCTCCTATGAAGACAGGCTGAGTTGGGGTTGTTCAGCCTGGAGAAGAGAAGGCTCCGGGGAGATCTTATAGTACCTGAAGGGGCCTACAAGAAGCTGGGGAGGGACTTTTTAGAAGAGCATGTAGTGATAGGATGAGGGGGAATGTTTTTTAAATTGGAAGGGGGTAGATTTAGATTGGATATTATGAGAAAATTCTTCAATACAAGGGTGGTGAGGAAATGGAACAGGTTGCCCAGGGAGGTGGTAGATGCCCCCTTCCTGGAGGTGTTCAAGGCTGGGTTGGGATGGGGCCTTGAGCAGCCTGGTCTAGTGAGAGGTGTCCCTGCCCATGACAGGGGGGTTGGAACACATTCTATAATTCTATGAGGGCAGAACCCAGGGAGGCTTTGCTATATCAGAAGAGAAAAATACAATTACTTTGCAGAATATTTATAAACAAGGAGTCTAATTTTATTTTTAGAGTTCAGAACTGATGAAACAGATCAGGTTGAACACATAAGTGCATGTCTATGTCTGGAGTTCTTCCATGTGTTTTTGATGATTTTTCATCATTGATATTTTTCTATCCATCAACATAAACTATACAGTGTCTCCCAGCTGATCAATATATTCTCTATACTGATCAGCATACTCTTAAAATATTCTGAAAATTAAGTTCAATTCATTGAAGAGAATCTAACATTATTCATTCACATCTCTTATACCTGATATTTCCTTGGTTTTCCTTTGAAGTTTCAGGTATCTTTGTTTCAACTTACGCTTGACTCATGCAGAGTATCTGATCTTAGTAGAAGCAACTTCTCAGACTCCTTTGTTTCACAGTGCACTCACAGAGAAGAAAAACAAAAAACAAAAAAATCAAATTTGCAGGACAGATCCAGCCAGTGAGAAAGAAAATCATATTCACTTTCAGTTTTACTTCTGAGACTAAAACTACTAGCTTGCAAAAGTTTAAAAACTGTTTTTTCTCCCCCAATCCTTAGAATTAAGGTTTTGCCTAAAAGGTTTAAGCCACCCAATTGCAACCTAAAGCATCACTGCCACTTTTGAAGCACAGTTCTGCATGTACAGAAAACTGAAGTCATTAAGTAGCAGTACTACTGTGGTACTACAACCTAACACCATAGTACAAATAGCCTTAAATAAATTGGTCCAAGTCTGCTATGCTACTACCACATGCACCATCTCAGCCCCATTGCCTTCCCCATGGCTAGTACAGTGCTACACACATAGCTCTGTTCTGTGTGGAAAAAAGGAAAGGAGTAGGCCAAAAGTTTTTACCCCCCCCCTCTTCCCTGAAAAATGCTGTTGCAGAGCAGAGATGCCAGGTACGCAGGGTCAACCTTAGGAAGCCAGCAATTGAAGGAGTGCCTGCACAGGAACAAAAATTCCCATGGTCTGAGGATGATAAGGTAAGGAAAGCAAGGAAGAGGCCTGTCTGATTACAGTATTGCCTCATCTTTTTCCTTAACACCCTATATCACAATTGGAGTAAGATTCCCACACCAAGCTCCAAAAAAAAACCCCTCTTAACCCCATAACAGGCTATGAGATGCAGTATGTCTTCTATCAGTAGCACTGCTGCCCGCCCGCCCCCGAGGCCAGGAGCTCCACAACCGCCCTGCCTGCCCTTCATATCTGCTAAGTCACGACGGGGGCGCGGAGGGTCCCTTGCTCCAGACAAGAAGTTTGGCCCGGTAGCGGGGAGAAGGACCCGGGGAACGGCCAGCTGCCCAAGCCCCGTTACGAGAGGGACCATCCCCTTACCCCTCCCAGACCGCGCACTGCCTGGCGGCTCTGACTGTTCCTACGGTCACTGCGCCCATCTGCCCTACAAAACCCACAACACCACATCCAGCTTCCCAACCAGACAACACCATCTTGTCTACCTACCCTCCAACTCACGTCCCCGACGACGCACTGACGTCACACCTCGAGGTCACCTGCCCCCACCGGCCCAATCGGGAGGTGCTAACGGTGACGTCACCTCGGTGGGGAGAGGGCTAGGGGAGTCCCGCCTCTTCCCGCGAGGGGCGGGACGGAGGTGGTACCGTCGCCGCTGCTCGGCACTGTCCCCAGTTCCGGCGCTGCCCTGAAGCTCCTCTAGCGTTTCCTGCTTCCTCCCCATCTGGGCGCAGTGATAGGCTCCCCCGGGGGCTGGATGAAGGTGGTGAGCCGGGCACAGAGAGTGCATTTTACCCCATACGCCCCAGCCCCTTCTCTCAGCGGCCATGGCCACCCCGAAGCCTACCCTTGTTCCCTCACGAGGGGCTGTGCAATTGCTCGGCACGGCTGAGGGGACACTGCCTGCCGGGATGTACTGGAACAAGAGCAGTTTTAACAGCGGGTTTTAAGCCTTTTAAGAGGGCCTTGTTCCAAAATACAGCTGTTTTGTCCAAAATGCAGGTTTATCTAAGGGAAACCTAGGGTGAAGTTTTGCAAAGCGAAGCCTGTGCCAGGCATTAGCCCCTCTGGGCTGGTAGTGGAAGGGTAGGAGGAGGCATTTTATGCTTGTCAGATTTTCCTACAGGAGAGATGGAGCACTTCAGTATAAATTGTGCATGTTACAATCAGCAGGAATACTCTCATGGTGGATGATGCAAGCCTGTGCATTCTGCTGCTTTGAGCTGCTGAATGTCTCCCTAACGTCGTGGTGTCATCCCACTCCTCGCTCTCTGTGTTGTCCAAAAAGCAGATTTGTTACCCAATATGCAATAAACTAATCCCCACAACAAAGGAGATATTGCTTTTATTCAGGCCTGACTGCACAGTGGATTTCCATAAATCAAGCACGCACAAAACTGGTACTTTCATTATATTTATGCACAAGTGTTACAAGGTTACAACGGTTGGCTAGTAATTTACATGCAATTATAATAATTGCTAGGTCATCTTCTTCAATCACTGTGCCTGCATGGAGGAAGGGTCTTCACCTAGGCAAGGGTCTTCTTGACCCATGGATGTGTTTTTTAGTATTATTATGAAGACAGCTCAATTAGGGACACCTGGATTTCAGGTTTCATTGCCAAACTGGCTGTGTGTGTGTGTAGATATATCTTAGATGTTCTTAGTGTTCAAGGGCAGTTAGTTTACAGGTGTTCCTTTAAAAAATTCCCTAAATAATCAGAGATACTGTTTACCATCCTACCGACTATGCCAATTTGTCGCAGATGGGATAGATAAGAGGGATGCACTTCACTCTTAAGAGAGAGGCAACAATATGTTTATTGATATAAACAAAACGTGTAACAGTGTTTGATAATAAACGCTACAGTGATTAAGATTCAGTGGTAAGGTAATCTTGATTATTTAGTGCATAGCAAACAGGATCAGGTGAAGCTGTCAGGGAGACCCTCCCATTGAGTCACGAGGTTCAGAAAGGACCCCCTTGCTTTCTAAACTCCTTCTCAGAGAGGAGCCTAGGTGCGGCTGGATCCAGTCTTAGTCCCAGACTTGGTCAACAGTTTATGTCTAAAGGATTATATATATATATATACACACACAAGCAATCCTTTATATTTCTTAGCTAAGATCACAAAGTTTAGTGCACTTATTCTCAATTCACTTACCAAGGATCTGTTGCAGGAAGGATTCTCTTGACCTCGAGGAGGAACTTTGAGAGGCATCCCTTTCAAGGGTCAATCCTGACATGCAGCCCACTGTCATCTCAGGAGAGCTCAAAGGGCTCTTGGACTGCTCAATATTTATGGAGTAAGATGATTGGCTCATAGTCATATTTACAAACCATCCGCAGGTGCCAGTAGACACTGACCAGTGCTCTGTCCAGGTGGGCACATTAGCATAGATAGCCCTTGGCTATTGTGTTGTTATCTGTCTTCCCGAAATCACTGTGAGACTGATGCAGACATCACAATCATCACCAGTGGTTATCAATTAATCAGATTTATGGGAAAAAAAGTCAGGTGAAGGTGGGGGCAATGGGGGAAACATACCATCACACCCCTGCATCCAGTAAAGGTGGGAGATTCTCCCTGGCCCTCCTTTTGTTATTAATGTATTTATAGAATTGTTTCTTGTTGTCTTTTGCAGCAGTGGCCAGATTGAGTTCTATTTGGGCTTTTGCCCTCCTTATTTTCTCCCTGCATAACCTCCTCAGCCCTGTAGTCCTCCTGTGTTGCATGACCTTTCTTCCAGCAGTCCTAAACTCTCCCTTTCTTCCTGAGTTCCAGCCAGAGCTCTCTGTTCAGCCAGGCAGGTCGTCTTCCCCACCGGCTTGACTTTTGGCATAGTGGGATGGCTTTCTCCTGCACCTTCAGGACCTCAATCTTGAGATACGTCCAGCCTTCCTGATCTCCTTTGTCTTCCAGGACTTCCTCCCAGGGGACTCTATCAACCAGACTCCTTAACAGGCCAAAGGCTGCTCTCCGGAAGTCATAGAATCATAGAATCATAGAATGGTATGAGTTGGAAGGGACCCCAAGGATCATAGAGCTCCAACCCCCCTGCCACAGGCAGGGCCACCAACCTCAGGCCTGGATCTACACAAGGTTGCCCAGGGCCCTATCTAACCTGGCCTTGAACACTTCCAGGGACGGGGCGTCCACTACCTCTCTGGGCAGCCTGTTCCAGCACCTCACCACTCTTTCTGTAAAAAACTTCCCCCTAATATCTAATCTAAACCTTCCTTCCTTTAGTTTTAATCCATTCCCCCTTGTCCTGTCATTGTCTATCCTTTTAAAAAGTTGAATCCCCTCCTGCTTATAAGCATCCTTCAGGGACTGGGAAGGCTGCAATGAGGTCCCCCCGCAGCCTTCTGTTCTCCAGACTGAACAAGCCCAGCTCCCTCAGCCTCTCTTCATAGGGCAGGTGCTCCAGCCCTCTAATCATCTTCGTGGCCCTCCTCTGAACCCTCTCCAACAGTTCCACATCCTTCTTGTATTGGGAGCCCCAGATCTGGACACAGTACTCCAGATGGGGCCTCACGAGTGATCTGAGGGTATAGAGTCACGATTATATATGTAGTGTAGTTATGGAAGGGCAGCTCTTGCAAGTCAGCTAGGTAATCATGTAGAACGGCTTGTGAAGGAGCAGGGGAGTTTTTCTTTCCATAGCAAAGGGATTACTCATGAAAGCCTTGTACTATCTCGAGGAGAAGATAAAGAGCAAGAACTGATATCCATCCCAAATACATCAGTTGTCTCTTTGTTAAAGAAAACAGGAGGCTGATAAAGGACATGATTAGAGGAAAACAGATAGTTAACAAGGCCATAAATCAGCTCAGACTGATAAGAACACTGCAAGCTTGCAAGACCAGCACATTCCAGGCGAAAGGTGATAAGTACATCGTGAGGAGGCCTCGGGGCCTTCCTCCCAAGGACCACCGAAGACCCTTGCCCACAATTTTTGGAAGAAACTGCGCAATCGCAAAGGACTGATAAGCCGATTAGCATAAGAAGCGAGAGTAGGCGGGTTTAGGTAATGAATATGTATATGCATCAATTGAATATTCATTGTTTCATTGTATAAATATGGGACGGTTTTGCTACTTCGGGTATGCACGTTTGTGGTGGAGCGATCCCCCGTGCATCTGCGCGCAATAAACATACCTACTTCATAACTTTCGAGTTATAGAGTCTATTTCCATACGTCAATGAGGGCAGAGTAGAGAGGGACAATCACCTCCCTGTCCCTGCTGGCCACCCCTCTTCTGATGGAGCCCAGGATACCATTGGCCTTGCGAGCTGCAAGAGCACACTGCTGGCTCATGTTAAGTTTCTCATCCACCAGAATCCCCAAGTCCTTCTCAGCAGGGCTACTCTCAAGAAGCTCTTCTCCCAGTCTGTATCTATGTCTGGGATTCTTCCGGCCCAAGTGCAACACCTGACACTTCACAGTGTTGAACCTCATTAGGTTCACCCGGGCCCATCTCTCCAGCCTGTCAAGATCCCTCTGGATGGCTTCCTTTCCTTCTAGGGTGTCGACCACACCACTCAGCTTGGTGTCATCTGCAAACTTGCTGAGGGTGGAGGTTCTGCCAACCCTCCTCCTTCCTTCTTCAACTATCAATTCATGATTGCTCTGCTCAAGGCAGCCTCCAACTGTCACCTCATCCACAAGTCTTTCTCTATTAGTGAACAACAGGTCCACCAGAGTGCCTTCCCTAGTTGGCTCATTCACCAGCTGTATCAGGAAGTTATCTCCCACACACTCCAAGAATCTCCTAGATTGACCCCTCTCTGCCGTGTTGTCTAGCCAGGAGATATCTGGTAGGTTGAAGTCACCCACGAGAACTAGGGCCAGCAATCATGATGCTACTCCCAGCTGCCTGAAGAATATTTCATCTACCTCTTCATCCTGCTGGGCAGTCTATAACAGACTCCCACCAGGATGTCCACCTTGTTATCCTTCCCCCTGATTCTAGCCCATAAACACTCAACCTTATCATCACCATCATTAAACTCCAGACAATCAAGACAATCCCTAACATAGAGGGCTACCCCACCACCCCTCCTTCCTCACTTCCTCTTGAAGAAGAACTTCTTCAAGTTCAGAAAGCTGCTCGATAAGATTCCATGGGAGGCAGCCCTTGAGGGCAAAGGAGCCCAAGAGGGTTGGTTGCTCCTCAAGAAGGTAATCTTGGCGGCACAAGAACAGGCTGTCCCAGTCAGTCAGAAGAGGGGTCAGCGAGCTAGGAAGCCAGCCTGGCTGAGTAGAGAGATTCAGGCTGATATATGGGAAAAGAAGGAAAAATATGACCTTTGGAAGAAGGGGCAGGTGTCTTGGGATGACTATAGGAAATTAGTGAGATCATGTAGGGAGAAAGTCAGAAGGGCTAAAGCTGATCTGGAACTCAGGCTGGCCAGTTCTGTAAAAGATAATAAAAAGGCCTTCTATAGGTATATTAACAGTAAAAGGAGGGTCAAGGAGAATCTCCAGCCTTTATTGGATGCTGATGGCACATTAGTGACAAGGGATGAGGACAAGGCTGAGGTCCTTAATTCCTTCTTTGCCTCAGTCTTTAACAGTCAAGAAGGATATTCTGTGAGTACTCATCCTCAGGAACTGGCTGACAGGGAGGGGAAGAATAACAAAGTTCCCAGGGTTCAGGAGGAAATGATTAGCGACCTACTTGGCCAGTTAGATACCCACAAGTCAATGGGGCCAGATGGGATTCACCCAAGGGTACTGAGGGAGCTGTCAGATATGCTTGCCAAACCCCTTTCCATCATCTATCAGCAATCCTGGCAGACTGGGGAAGTTCCAGTCCACTGGAGGCTGGCAGATGTTACACCCATATACAAGAAGGGTCAGAAGGAGGATCCAGGGAACCCCAGGTCTGTCAGTCTGACCTCAGTCCCAGGGAAGATCATGGGGTCATCTTGGGAGCTATCATGCAGCACATGCACGATGGCCAGGGCATCAGGCCTTGTCAACATGGGTTTACAAAAGGTAGATCCTGTCAAACTAACCTGATCACCTTCTATGACAAGGTGACCCGCTTAATGGACGAGGGGAAGGCTGTGGATGTGATCTACCTGGACTTTGGTAAAGCCTTTGACACAGTTTCTCACAGAATTCTGACTGAGAAACTGGCTGCCACTGGCCTGGACAGGTGGACCCTCAGCTGGGTTAAAAACTGGCTGGATGGCCGAGCCCAGAGGGTGGTGGTGAATGGAACAAAATCCATCCAGTCACAAGCGGCGTCCCCCAGGGCTCAGTCCTGGGTCCAGTCTTGTTCAACATCTTTATCAATGATCTCGATGAAGGGATTGAATGCTCCCTCACTAAGTTTGCAGATGACACTAAACTAGGAGGAAGTGTTGATCTGCCTCAGGGTAGGGAGGCTCTTCAGAGGGATCTGAACAGACTGGACTGATGGGCTGAGTCCAATGGGATGAAGTTTAACAAGGCCAAGTGTAGAGTGCTGCACATGGGACATAATAACCCCATGCAGCGCTACAGGCTTGGGGAAGACTGGCTGGAGAGCTGTCAGGCAGAGAAGGGGGGTTGGTTGACTGCAGACTGAATATGAGTCAGCTGTGTGCCCAGGCTGCCAAGAAGGCCAATGGCATCTTGGCTTGTATCAAAAACAGTGTGGCCAGTAGGTCTAGGGAGGTGATTGTGCCCCTGTACTCGGCATTGGTGAGACCGCACCTCGAGTACTGTGTCCAGTTCTGGGCTCCTCACCACAAGAAGGACATTGAGGTCCTGGAGCGAGTTCAGAGAAGGGCAACCAGGCTGGTGAAGGGGCTGGAGGGCAAATCCTATGAGGAGCGGCTGAGGGAGCTGGGGCTGTTTAGCCTAGAGAAGAGGAGGCTGAGGGGAGACCTTATCACAACTACCTGAAGGGAGGTTATAGAGAGGTAGGTGATGGTCTCTTCAGTCAGGTGACAGGTGATAGGACAAGGGGGAATGGCAAGAAGCTGCGCCAGGGCAGGTTTAGATTGGATGTTAGGAAAAAATTTCTTACCGAAAGAGTTGTCAGGGCCTGGAACGGGCTGCCCAGGGAGGTGGTTGAGTCACCTTCCCTGGATGTGTTCAAAAAAAGGGTAGATGAGGTACTTAGGGATATGGTTTAGTTTAGAATGTGAATGGTTGGACTTGATGATCTTAAAGGTCTTTTCCAACCTTATTATTCTGTGATTCTGTGAAGAGTTTTTACCCATCCATCACAGCATTCCAGTTGTGTGAGTTATCCCACCAAGTTGTAGACTTCCCGTTGTACAATTGCTTTGAACAACTCCTGTTTGTTGCCCATGCTGCGTGCATTAGTGTAGATGCATTTCAGTTGGGCTGTTGATCCCTCCGCCTTTCCAAGAAGAGAAGCTCTAGCTCCTACACTGTTGCTACCAGTGTGGGTGGAGGGGTTGTGGTGGAGGAGGGGAGGCTGCAGGGGTGGTTTTCCCTAGGGCCAACAGAGTAATTACCAGCTGGGCTCAAGGACGGATCTGCCGCTGAACAAGGCTGAGCCATTCAGGGACAGTTATAGTGCCTCTGTGAATCACATTTAAGAGAAAAAAAACCCCGCAAGCAGCTACTTTATGCCATCAGAGAAGGGAGTGAGAAGATGTAAGAAACTTTGCAGACACCAAGGTCAGTGAAAAAGGTGGGGAGGAGGAGAGATTCCCCTGCAGCCCATGGAGAAGACCATGGTGGAGCAGGTTGTCCCTCTGTTAGCCCATGGAAGATGATGGGGAGCAGAGACGTCACCTGCAGCCCGTAGAGAGGCCCCACACTGGAGCAAGAGGAGACATATGGAAGACGCTGTGACCCACATTGGAGCAAACTCCTGGCAGGACCTGCAGGCCATGGAGAGAGTCAAAGAGAGAGAGAGAGAGAGACACAGAGAGACACAGAGAGACAGAGACAGGACCACGCTGGAGCAGGTTTGCTGGGTGGAACTTGTGACTCTGTAGGGGACCAGGGGGAGCAGTCTGGGCCTGAGAGACTGAGAGACATTCTATGATTCTATGACTGGACCCCATGAAAGTGACCCATGCTGGGGCAGCTGGTGAAGAGCTGAAGCCCTGTGGGAAAGGGCTCACGTTGGAAGAAGTCTGTGGAGGACTGTCTTCCGTGGGAACTGACTGAAACCCCCATTCCCATTCCCCATCCTCCTGTGCCACCTGGGCAGGGGGAAAGAAGGGAGTGAAATCATTTATAAAGTTGAGTCTGTGAAGAAGGGAGGGGTGAGGGGGTGTCGCAGTTTTGCGTGGTGGGTGCTGGAAAAGAACAAGGGTGCAGAAAATGGCTGCTGCGAGGAGGTGCTGGAATTCTCCACAGCTCCAAAGTGTAAACAAGTCAAGGCCAGAGTCATTGTTGACCAGGGCCAAGCCAATGAGAGTCATAGCACCTCTGAGAATCACATATAGGAGAAAACAACCCGGAAGCAGCTGCATTTTGCCACCGGAGGAGGGAGTGAAAAGACGTAACGAGCTGTGCAGACACCAAGGCCGGGGAGGACAGGGGAGGAGGCGCCCCAGGTGACAGAGAGAAAAATGCCCCTGCAGCCCGTGGAGAAACCCCATGGAAAAGGCTGAGACCCCACCTGTAGAGGAGAGGCTCCACACTGGATGGAGCAGGTGGAGACATAGAGAAGACGCTTTGACCCTATGTTGGGATAAGACCCTGCCAGCACTTGCAGCCCATGAAGAGAATCAGAGACACAGAGATGAGCAAGAGAGAGTTTTGCGCTGGAACAGGTTTGCTGGGGGGAGGCTGGTGACCCCGTGGAGGACTGGGACTGAGAGACATTGTGATTTATTGCTGCCCACCATAGCAGTGATCCAGGCGGAGCAGCTGATGAAGAGATAAAGCCCTGGGGGCAGAGACTCACGTTGGAGAAAGTTCGTGGAGGACTGTCTCTCGTGGGTGGGACGGTGCAGCAGGGGGAGGGTGTGTGGAATGAATGCCCCCTCCCCGGCCGAGAAGGAAACCAACTTGCAAGGAACTGACCAAAGCCCCCATCTCCTAGTCCCTGCCCCCCTGTGCTGTGATCGGGGGGAGGAAGGGAGTGAAATCATGACTAGAGTGAAGTCTGCTAAGAAGGGAGTGAGGCGGGGAGGTAGAGGTGTTTTAAGATGTGGAAAAGGAAAACAGCTCATGAAGAAGTAACTGAGAACCCCCATTATTTTTTCCTAGTCCCTGCCCCCTCTGTGCTGCGAGCAGGGGAGGAAGAAGGGAGTAAAATCATGGCTAAAGGGAAGTCTGCTTAGAATGGAGAGGTGGGGGGAAGGTGCTACTGAGAACCCCATTTTCCCCAGTCCCTGCCCCCCCTGTACTGCAAACGGGAGGGAAGAAGGGAGCAAAATTCAGACTAAAGTCTACTAAGAGAGTGGTGGGGGGAACGTGTTTTAAGATTTGGTCGCGCTCCCAACTCCAGTTTTCACTGTTCTTTTTAGTGTAGTGTAATAAATTAGAATAGTTTTTTTCCTTCACTCTCTGTTGATTCTGTTTTGCCCATGCCGTTGCTGATAAAATGATCTCTCCTTGACCTTATCTTGACTCCTGAGCCTCTCAATATATATTTTCTCCCCTGTCCAACTAAGAAGGGGAGTAATAGACTGGCTTTGGTGGGCGTCTGGACTCCAGCCAGGGCTAAACCACCACAGGGGGGTGTTTTAAGATCTGGTTGTACTTCTCATTATCCTACTCTGGTTTCACTGTGCATGTAGTGTAATAAATTAGATGGTTTTTTTCATTTTAGTCCATGTTGAGTCTTTTTTGCCCATGACGTGACTTGCGGAATGATCTCTCCCTGTCCTTATGTCGACTCCTAAGCTTCTCAATATATATTTTCTCCTCTGTCGAGCTGAAAAGGGGAGTGATAGACTGACTTTGGTGGGCGTCTGGCCTCCAGCAGGGTCAAACTACCCCAGACTAGAACTGGCCTCAGCAATCGGTGCCTAGGAACTTCTTTGAAAATCAGTACCTTCTACCTTCAGTCCACAAGCATGGACTATGCCAGATGCACCAGTTGAGTGTCCCAGATGCAGCATGCCACAGTCCAGTGGCACACATTATCATTCCTGCCCTGTGGGACTATTATGACAGGTGGAGCCCAAATCATGGACTAAATGAACTCAAGAGACATTTTAGAGGGATGGCCCATAGAATGATATTTGTTTGCCTGTGTCTGTGTGTATATGTGTGTGTTTTAAAGATGGGAAAGTGGTGGTGCTTAAGGGAATTGTTGGATCTGAGTGATTCAGAGCATCAATAGTTAAAGGCTGTTAGTGCAATCTAGTGTAGCTCAGCAAATGTCGAGGCCTGGAACTAAAGTGTAGCCAAAATAAGGAGGAAGCCTTGAGCTGTACACACAATGTATAAGATAAGAAGAACAGTCTGCACATAAGAAAGGAACTCTGTACGTAAGGAAGGGACTCGATCGTCTTTGTGAAGTAGCCATCTAGTTAGGACCAATTCTGCGGTTTGGAGTCCAGACAACTCAGCATTCCATACCAAAGGTGAAGAGCACACTGTGAGGAAGACTACAAGCCTTCCTCCAGAAGACCCCCAAAGATCACCATCAGATGGCAGCATGCCTGAGCAAGGAGGAGGGGACTTATGCTAATGGATCCCGAGAAATAATTATAATAATCACGCCTACCTCCAGACTGACTGTAATAACCCAACCCCCTTAGTGAATATGCATGCTTGTGTATTTTAAAAGGACGCTTGCTTTGTCCCTTAGGTGTGCAAGTTTGGAGGAGTGATCCCCCTTGCACCCAGCGCTGCAATAAATATACCTGCTTTATAACCCTTTACGGGTTGTGAAGTTTGTTTCTGCACGTCACCAGGAACCTGTCAGACCCATGACTGTGGCATCATGTCATGAGCATAACCTAAATGGTTTAGAATAAGGGGTGGATAGTGTCCTGGGTTCGGCTAGGATAGAGTTAATTTTCTTCCTAGTAGCTGGTGTACTGCTGTGTTTGGGAGTTAGGATGAGCGCAATGTTGATATCATACTGATGTTTTTAGTTGTTGCCAAGCAGTCAGGGACTTTTCAGCTTCCCATGCTGGCCTGCTAATGAAAAGGCAGGGGGCACCCAGGAAGCTGGGAGGGGACACAGCCTGGACGGGTGACCCAAACTGGCCAAAGGGGGTATTCCATACTGTGGTGGTTTGGCCCTGGACACCAAGCCGCTCTATCACTCCCCTTTTCAGCTGAAAAGGGGAGAAAATATATATTGGGAGGCTTAGGATTTGAGATAAGGACAGAGAGGGATCACTCTGCAATTAGTATCATGGGCAAAGCAGACTCAACACAGAATAAAGAAAACTAATTTATTACAATACAACTACACACCCAGTGAACCAGAGTCGGGTAATGAGAAGTGCAGCCAGGTCTTAAAGCACCTTTCCCCCACCCCTCCCTTCTTAGCAGACTTGACTTAATTCATTCACGATTTTACTCCCTTCTTCCCCCCCAGTATGGCATGAGGAGGGGCAGGGAATGGGGAGTGGGGCTTTTCAGTGCGTTCCTCCCGAGTTGTCTTCCTTCTTAGCTGGGGGGGGGCATTCCACACACACCCCCTTCCCCTGCTGCACCATGGGGTCCCACCCATGAGAGACAGTCCTCCACGAACTTTTTCCAGCGTGAGTCCTTTCTATCGGGGAGTCATCTACTCACCACTTGCCTCAGTGCGGCTCCCTTCCATGGGGTGCTGACCTTTGGGGCCAGACTGCTCCAGCCTGGTTCCCCCCAGAGTCACAAGTCCCCTGGCAAACCTGCTGCGGCATGGGTCAATCTCTTCACAGACTGTAGATGGACTCTGCTCCCTGTCATTATCCATGGGCTGCGGGAGGACACCCACTCCACCATGGTCTTCTCCATGGGCTGCAGGGGAATCTCTCTCTCTGACACCTGGAATGCCTCATTCTCCGCATCCCCCCCCCTTCCCTGGCCTTGGTGTCTGTGCAGCTTGTTACATCTTCTCACTCCCGTCTCTGGTGGCAAAATGCACCTGCCTGCAGTTTTTTTTCTCCTAAATGTGATTCCTAGAGGTGCTGTTGACGTATGGAAATAGACTCTATAACTCAGAAGTTATAAAGTAGGTATGTTTATTGCGCGCAGATGCACGGGGAATCATTCCGCCAAAAACGTGCATACCCGAAGTAGTGACCGTCCCACATTTAGACAATGAAATAGTGAATATTCAATCGACGCCTATACATATTCATTACCTAAACCTGCCTACTCCCACTTCATATGCTAATTAGCTTATCAGTCCTTCGCGCTTGCGCGGATTCTTCCAATAATTCTGGGCAAGGGTCTTCGGTGGTCCTTGGGAGGAAGGCTGTAGGTCTTCCTCATGATGCATTTTTCACCCCTAGCCTGGAATGCGGTGATCCTGCAAGCTTGCAGTGCTCTTATTGGTTTGAGCTATTTCATGTCTTTGTTAACCATCTGTTTTCCTTTAGCGAGGTATAACTTATCGGTCTGGATGTAATTCATGTTCTTGCTAGCCATCTGTTTTCTTTTAGCAAGGAGACTTATAGACATATCTGTGACGGATGCCATTCTGTTTTCGAATTCTTGCTTCTTATAATCATTCCCTTGAGATAATGCGAGACTGTTTCTTATTCCTCACAAGTAAGCCCTATGTCAGGGAAAGAAAAACAGGCTTCCTTCTCTATTAGTTGTTTTATTGAAACTATATGGTTATGCGACTAAGTTCTATGACTATATTTTCTAAGTACTTATTGTCCCTATTTCACTGTGACTATTGCCAATTGGCTCAGCCTTGGTCAGCAGCAACTCTGGCCTTGAATCAGCTGATGTTTACTCTCTGGGGCCTGCAGAGAGCTTCTAGCTGCTTCTTAGAGGCACCATCTCTACAGCCCCCCTTTCTCTACCAGCACCCAGCTACGCAAAACTGTGACACATACCAATTACATCACGATCAGCATAAAGGGGGGCTGGTGGGGGAGGAGCACTGGTGGGGGGAGTAGCTCACAGCTCCAGGACGCATGGTTTGTGGGAGTCGTTCTGAATTGTGTGGTTCGGTGAGAAACTGCATTGTGTATCACCAGTTTTGTATATTTTGCTATAAACTATTACTGTTATTTCTCTCTCTCGGCTGTCCTGGCAAAGTATCCTTAACCCAACCCATGAGGTTTGCCCTTTGTTTCTTTTCCCTCCCCCTCTCCCCATCCCCAGAGAGAGCGACTTCATGGTGCTCAGCTCCCATCTGGCTGGGGCAAAAGCACATTTGCTTACTGCTTTATTTGCTAGCTTATACAGCTGGCCTTCAGGCAGGGATTCAGTGTCTGGTAATAAAAAATGCAATTAGTATATGGGGAAGCAGCTAACCACAGACCTGGAGAACTTGTTAAGCAAGTGCGTACGTGTGTGGTCACATGCTTGTATGCATGTTCAGATGGCATCATGAATATGAACCGTGAAGTAGACTCCATGAGAAGATCAAAGACTATGTGGTTTCTCCAAGTGCCAGACAGGTAAAATGCCTGTGCAGGTAAATTCCCCTGTGGAAGGGGACACATCAGTGATGTATCTCTATCACTGTGTGGTGTGAAAAGGATGGTCGGTTTGAACTGAGCTTGAGACTTGGAGGTTTTCTGTGCATTGCAAGGAGGTGATAGAGACATGGAAATGCAGCCCAAACCACGCATGTTATTGCTCCCAGCCTCCCCAGCCATTGAGTGTCGGGGAAGACAGCAGGCCTGCTAGCAGCCTAGCTCTCTTCTCCCAAGATTTAGGCCCTGACAATATTCTTCTGTTCCCATGAGACAGGAAAAGTTACTCATGCTGAGAGGATCCTAATAATCACATTCTCAAAACACAGCGGCCTTGTTGATAGGGGTACAGGCTACCCTAAACCAAGAAGCAATTATGAGAAGGTACTTGGGAGTAACGGAACATGTTAGGAACCAACTATAACAAGAGGGTCAAAACAGCAGGTGTGCGAATACTTTTAGGCATCAAAGGTAAACTAAAGATATTTAGCTATAAGATAGGTTTATCAGAACTCGTTATAATTACTAACCAATCAATATGGTGTGAACAGTGTGTGTAACCAATTAGCAGTTTTTTAGCTTGCCACATTTGCAGTAATAAAGGTATATAATCTGTGTGATTTCACCCAATAAAATGGCTTCACCTAAAATTCATATCGAATTGCGTGTTGCTCTCTGCTGGTCGCCACAATAGAGCACATACATATGCTGGCCATACTCACCCTGGAGTCAAGACCTTGCAGAACCTCCTTGCGTGAACATGGCAAGGAGACTCCTACTACATCTCCCAGTGCTTGCGCCTGCCAGCAAGAACTAAGCACACTCATCCATCTTGTCAATTTGCTTTAATGATTGGACATGAACATAGGACAGAGCCAGTTAGGCTGTGCACAGACAAGACCCCCCTGAACAGGGCTTCCCTTCTCAGTGGGTATGTGGATTTGGCTAAGATGCAGTTCAGCTGATGACATCCTGAGTGTGCCAGTGAGGTGCACGTGTGGGACAGGAAAGCACGACAGGGGCTCCCTAGGGCAGCTCAGAGGTTGTTCAGCTCCAACAAGGTCTGGTCCAGGACCTGGTGGATGCCCACATTCTCTTCTTTGGCACTGGCCAGACTCTCTGTGAACACAAGGAGCACACAGCCAGCCACACACACGGACACAGCCCAAGTGTACCCAGGCACAGCCAGACCCACACAGACCACACCAAGCACAGACACATGCACACATACAGAGATTTCAGTATGACGCCACCCTCCATCTGTGCAGGGTGTCCCTGTGGAGCAGAGTCTGCACAAACAGCCCTACCACTGGCAGGGATGAGTCCAGCCGCTCTGAGACCTACTGGGGTGACCAGACTAGCTGGGCTGATCCCCACTTCAACATTTCCATCCTCCCATGGCACCCCGTTGCCCACAGCCAGGTCCTCCGCAGCATGGATACCGCTGATGGGTACCCCTCCCCAGCCAGCCACCAACACAGCCCCATTTTCCTGCTCTGCCCACAACACATCCTGCCCTGGGGCATCCTCACCGTTCATCTATGGGCTTGCACACAAACCCTTGGACAGCAAAAGAGCAGAACCAGTGCTTGCTGCATAACCCAGGAGTGTTCTGTGAAAAAAAGAGTGAGACAGCAGCTCGAGAAACCAGACGGAGAGGACAGCAGAGAGAGGAGCAGAGCTAACAAGGCTGTAGGGATAAGCTCTGCTGGGCAACCTGTTGCCAAGCCAGCCCCCTTCAGTGCTCACTTCCTAACGTTATTCTTCCCTCTAGAGACGGGATGGGATGAAAGCTCTGTCTATCCAGCTCTGCCTCCCAATGCTCCCAGCCAGGCTCTTCCCCACCCTAGGTTTGGGGCAACAAGTGCTGCCAGGTTTCCAGCTCCTTTCCCAGCCCTCCCAACACTCTGCAGGGACCCCACTCTGAGGGGATCCTCACTGCACCCCAGATCAGAATGAGGGGGAAGAGGCTGGCCACCAACTCCTGGGACAAGGGGAGGAAGGCAGCAATACAAGGCACTGCTTCCCTCCCCAGCAGGGCCAGACTGATGCTGGGGAACAGCTATGACAGTGTGGGCATCCCAGGACATCACAAAACCCCTTGTTCCTCTCCCAAGAAAAACCAATCAGCTCCAAAGGACTACTCATCCACCAATCAGGGTGATTAACCCCTGGGGTGTGAGGGGGTGGGGTGGAATAGCCAAGGCTCCACCCACCACCTAACCCAAACAAGGAGCGGGGAGGAGCTCCAAGACCCAAGCCAGCCTGGAAAAAAACGAGTCAGGGAGTCTGGTCAGTGGCAGTTTGGGTGTGGGAGGCTGGGTTGGGAGTTTTTGGCAGCTCAGTTAAGTTTAGTAAGGGTGACCCACAGCTTGTTAGTGAGAATGCAGTTTTTCTCAGCCTCCTGCTGGGAGCACTCTAGAGAAAATGGAGATGTCAGCACAGCAGAGGGAAGAGAGAAAGAAAGGTGAGTTAGTAAAAAAAGACAGTGTTCCCCAAAGCCCTCGCTGGAAATCCTGCTGCTGGCTGGAAAGCTGAGTCATCAGGAAGAGGCAGCCAGTCCTGGGAAAGGGATGGGGCTGCAGGCCCATAATTTTGGGGATAGTTGTGGGGAAAGGTAGGATGCTGAAAAAGGAGGAGGATCAAGGACTCATTTAGGGCTATGGATCACTGCTGAAGGGTAAGGTCATACCCTTTGCTGTGGGAAGGTGATGCAGGAGAGATGCAAGGGCTGAGACTGCTGCTTGTGGGCAATGTCTAGGAGTGGGGACAGGGAATAGATAGGACCAGGTCTAACCTTGCTATTTCAGGCAAAAAGAGTCATGGAGAAAGTGGCACAAGATGAAGAAAGCTGCATCTCAGAGCTGGGGAGTGGTGGGAATCATGCCCTGGGCCAAGGCACAGTGTCCCTGGCAGTGCGGAAACTGCCTATGGCTGAGCCATGGCCATCCCAGGAGTCCTGCAGCTGCGATATGCCTGCAACTACCACCTACCACCCAGCTGCCAGCACCTGCATGAGGGACAGAGTAGCAAGGAAAAAAAACAAAAGAAATTGAGGAGAGAAAATGCTTTATTGAGTGAGACCAACTCAGTAACCCAGAGAGACAGAACAGAAAAGAAAAAGTCACGAAATGCAAACTGAAGAGCAATGTGCAAAGGACAGAAGGAAGGCAGGGGCAAGGCTGGGGGCTGTCTTCCTGGGGATGGGCTGCCTGCACAGCTGGACCTCCTGCTCCATGCCCTGGGCCTAAGCCCTCCTCTCTGTTTTGGCAGTGGAGGTGACACTTCCCCTGTGTGGTTTCTCCCTGCCCATGACTCAGCAACCAGAACCAGGGGGTTTTGCTGAGGGGATGTGGGGGGGCAGGTGTCCCCCCACTGCCAGAGCTGTGGGGTCCCCAGTGCTTGTGCTTCCAGGGAGCCAAGGAGGGAGCTACTGAAGTGAAGAACTGGGCATAGGTCTGTTCCCTGCTGGTCCTGGGGGCTGCTCCCCTTCCCTGCCAAACACTCCTAAGTACCTACACCTTGTCTCCCACAAAAAGGGGTACTGCAGGAACACCCTGGTCCAACTCCTGTCCCAAAGGAGCCAATGGACAGGCATGGACTGTGAAGGACAGGGGACAGAGCAGGCAGGGAGAGCAATGGGATGGCCAGGTAGGCAAGCATATGAGCTAGGAAGGGGTGAGGCAGGCAGGAGAGTGTGGTGATGGTGCCTGATGGGGGGTTCAGAGAGAAGTGATATCATTAAGCACATTGTCCAGCTCCTCACTGATGGCTTTGTACTTCATCTTCTGCGCATATACTTCATCTGCAAGTAGGGGGCAGGCAAGGGGCAAGTGGTGGAGCAAGGTTGGGGGCAGGCAGTGGAAAGAGAGAGAGTGTCTGTGAGCAGGGTGGTAAGGGCAACAGGAGTGTGCAGGCACAGGTGGTTCAGCCCTATTCCCCAGCTGAGGGCAGAGCCACAGACCCCACTCAAGACACCATGGCATCCAGCCTCCCTGAGGATCCCTGCCCACCCCCTAACCCCAGCTAAGCCATGTCCAGCCCCACTGGGGGCACATCATAGCTAGTGCTCCCTGGGAGAGACACAGGGCTGGTGAGGACATTTTACCTTCTAGATCATCAATGGTTTTCTCCAGCTTTGCTACAGACCGCTCTGCAAACTCTGCCCGGGTCTCAGCCTGTGGGAGTGCAGAGGGGAGAAGGTGAGCTGTGGAACACAACAGGGATGGTGCAGGCTACACTGCACACACACACACACCCCTCCCCCCATCATGAGCCCTCCCCTGGAAAAGGCAAGGGACAAGGGCCCCATGAACCCCCACACCTTAAACCAGCAGCAGGGATGAGAGCTTGCCCTCAAAGGAGGCAGCTGGGCAAAATGCCTCCATGTTGGGCTTCCTGTTTATCCCAACCTGTCCTGACCACCAAAAGCAGAGGCGCTATGAGGGCCTGCATGCTTCATAGGTTGTGTGTGCAACCAACACTATATGGATCACTCCAATTTGGACATGGCTTGAAGTTGGTGCATACAGGGCACGAGCTCCTGCCAGCACATATTCTGGGAGCAGGATACCACGTGGGGCAGAGGTGAGCAGAGCAGAGTGCAGTATGGGGGCTGCAAGATGTATCCCAGTGGGGTTGTACTCCCTGGGGATGCAAAACCCCACAAAGGCATCCTAGACTCAGCCACCTGCCATGCTGTAGGACTGCAATTTAGGGAAGGATTCGACGACACAGGCACAACAGGGTCAAAACCCACATAGGATGGCAAACTCACACCTGCACTGATGCAGTGCCATCCCCTCTCTTCTTACCTCCTTCAATTTTTCCCCTAGAAGCTTGATTTCTTCCTCGTACTTATCCTCCTTGATGGAATACTGCAGAAACAGAGATGGGCACCCATGAGCCCCACAGGACACCTCTGGTCATCCTTCACCTCAGTGGAGGACCCCAGCACCCCCAGACCCCATGCACTCTGCCCAGCTCAAGCAGCCCCAACAGGTCCTACCTTGTCAGCCTAGGCCTCCAGGGACTTCAAGTTGTTGGTGACAATTTTCAGCTCCTCCTCTAGGTCACCACATTTACTATATCCCAAGCACGGGCCACCAGGCAGGGGAGACGGGCCAGGGGGCAGGTGAGAGGGCGGAGCAGAAAGAGTAGGCGCGGGGAAGGAGGAAAGAAAGAGAGAGAACAAGTTGAGAGAAGAGAAAACTCAGCGCAGGCAGAAAAGAGACAGAGCCACTGCAACCAGAAGCTGCCAGGATACATCTGTTCATCGTACCTCCTCACATGGCTACCTTGTGCATCGCTACCATCCAGGCTCCCACCAGCCCCACTGAGAAGGAGAGCAGGCATAAAGGGATGGAGGAGCATACCCAGCCTGTGCCCACTAGAGAGGAAGGCAAGGGGAAGTCAGTGGCAGAGGCAGCAGTACAGAAAGGAGAGGGGTGGCTTGCACAGTTCAAGAGACAGTAACAGAGAGAAGGGGACTGCTGTGTGTTGCCCCACACCCCTACCCCAGTACCTCTTCCTCTGCAGCAATGAGGGATTTGAGAGTCTGGTCCATGGTCCGCAGCTCTTCTTCCAGTTGTCTCACTCGGCTGGGGTGGAAGAGGAGCACCCCAGAGTGAGGACAGCAGAGAACAGGGTCAAGGACATGCTGCCAGCAGGCTGGCATCCCCCTTCCCCCAGACTGTGAGCTCAGGGACCATCCCTGGACTTCACATGCTTCCTGCTGGGAGTCCCACTCACCTCTCTGCCACCTCTGCCCTCTCCTCCAAGCGCTCCAGCTCACCCTCAAGTACAACCAGCTTGTGGGCAACCTGTCGATGTCAAGGGGCATGTGTCAGCCCCATGCTTGCCCTGGCTTGGGGAACAGGGCTGTGGGGAGGCAGCCCCAGGTGCTGCTGGGGAGAAATCAGCTCTGGGGGAAAAGGGAACGTGGGTGCGGGCACATACCTCCTCATATTTGCGGTCAGCCTCCTCTGCTATGTGCTTCGCCTCCTTCAGTTGCATTTCCTGAAGTTCCATCTTCTCCTCATCCTTCATGGCCCTGTTTTCAATGACCTTCATGCCTCTAAGGAAAGTCCAAGCCAGAAGATATTACTGCTGTGAGTCAAGATGGCCCTGCACCTCCCACCCACCCACTACACCCTGACCCTGTCATCCTCCAGCTCCAGAGACTTGGGACACTGGCGCTCACAGGCCACCTCACACAGTAGGGTCACACCAACAGTACCCCAAGGATGCTCCTGCACACAATTAAAGCAGCGGAGCTGACCCCAAGGTGACCCCAAGGCCATGGTCCCTTTCAACCAGGCAGGTCCTGAACTCATCATCCCGGGACAGTAAAAATGCATGCAGCCCAGAACAAGCAAAAGCAGTTTGACAGGCCAGCAACCTTTAGGAAATTCTAGAAAACATCCTGTGGCAAAGCATTTCCCCATTTCAGGGTGATGCTCCCAAACAGGGGGTCACCAAACCCCCATGAACCCCCATGGCAGGGACTCCTGCAGACTCTTCTCCTCTTGCTCAGATGCCGTTGCTCAAACTGGTCTTTGACAATGGAGGGAAGAGCTCATGTGTCAGGAATGCTGTGATGTGTCTGGGCATTCCCATGCCCTCACCTGCACTGCTCCTGTCCAGTAAATGTGCTTGCCATGAGGACGGGGAAACACACTGCAGGACTTCTTTTTGAATGACACTGGTTCATTCTCAAAGGTCAACTGCAGTTCCTAGACACAGAGGACTTCCCAAAGTCCCCTCCTAGCCTGTTGCTTAGTTCTGGAGTGGAGAAGACTGCTCTGGGGCAGATAACAGGCTCCAAGCACCCTTTGGATTCAGTTACAGACTGATATTTGTATAAGCACCAGATGAAATTTTTCAGGATTTTATGGGTGCCCTGGAAATTTCAAAGCTTGTAAAGAATGCCCACATCTGGAGGACTTCACTGCATCATGGCTTTGCTCTTTCCTTTCAGGGTCTGCAGGAAAACCAATGCAAACCCCATAAGATCACTTGGCAGGGGTGGGGGGGCAAACTCCACTACAAAACTAAGCCTGCAATCAAAGGTGATTTGACACTACCCTCGCTGTCCCTCTCCATCACACCTCTCGCTCTCATCAGCTGCCTTCTCAGCCTCCTCCAGCTTCTGTAGGGCAGTGGCCAGGCGCTCCTGGGCTCGGTCCAGCTCCTCCTCCACCAGCTGGATACGACGGTTCAGAGAAGCCACTTCAGCCTCAGCCTGGAGGAGCAGAAACCCCTTGGTCACCCCATGTGATATACATTAAAAAGAGCATTTTCAGCAGTTACTTTTGCATTCACTATCCGGAACACCCCTTAGCACTGTGCAACAAGCCCAGCTGGGGCATGTATCCCATTGCCTCTTGTTGCAGTTTTGAGTAGCTGGGTGCTGGTAGAGAAGGGGGGGTTGCAGGGATGGCGTTTGCAGGAAGCAGCTAGAAGTTCTGTGCAGGCCCCAGCTGATTCAAGGCCAGAGTCGTTGCTGACCAAGGCCGAGCCAATCGTCAATGGTCACAGCGCCTCTGGGAATCACATTTAGGATTAAAAATCAAAAACCACACACAGGTGCATTTTGCCACCAGAGAAGGGAGTGACAAGATGTAAGAAGCCGTGCAGACACCAAGGCCAGGAAAGAAGAAGGAGAGGGGGAAGAATGAGGCGCTACAGGTGCTGGAGAGAGAGATTCCCCTGCAGCCCGTGGAGAAGACCATGGTGAAGCAGGCTGTCCCCCTGCAGCCCATGGATAATGATGGGGAGGAGAGTCCATCTACAGCCTGTGGAGAGACTGACCCATGCCACAGCAGGTTTGCTGGGGGACTTGTGACTTTGTGGGGGATCAGGCTGGAGCAGTCTGGCCCCGAAGGGCAGCACCCCATGGAAAGAAGCCACGCTGAGGCAATTGGGGAGGAGATGACGCCCTGATAGGAAGGACTCAAGTTGGAGAAGTCCATGGAGGACTGTGTCCCATGGGTGGGACCCCATGGTGCAGCAGGGGAAGAGTGTGTGTGGAATGCCATCCCCCGCCCCAGCTAAGAAGGAAAACAACTCAGGAGGAATTGACTGAAAATCACAGAATCACAAGGTTGGAAAAGACCTTTAAGATCATCAAGTCAACCATTCTCATCCTAAACTAAACCATATCCCTAAGTACCTCATCTACCTTTTTTTTGAACACATCCAGGGAAGGTGACTCAACCACCTCCCTGGGCAGCTTGTTCCAGGCCCTGACAACTCTTTCAGTAAAAAATTTTTTTCTAATGTCCAATCTAAACCTGCCCTGACGCAGCTTCTTGCCATTCCTCCTTGTCCTATCACCTGTCACCTGGCTGAAGAGACCATCACCTATCTCTCTATAACCTCCCTTCAGGTAGTTGTAGGTGGTGATAAGGTCTCCCCTTAGCCTCCTCTTCTCTAAGCTAAACAGCCCCAGCTCCCTCAGCCCCCCTACTCCCTATTCCCTGCCCCTCCCCGTGCTGCAATGGGGGGGAAGAAGGGAGCAAAATTATGACTAAAGTGGAGTCTGCTAAGAGGGGAGGGGTGGGGGGGGAGTAGAGGTGTTTTAAGATTTGGAGGAGGAAAGCAGCTTGTGAGGAACTGACCAAAACCCCATTCCACCACTCCCTGCCCCTCCCTGCGCCATGATGGGGGGGGGGTGAAGGGAGTAAAATAACGACTAGAGTGAAGTCTGCTAAGAAGGAAGGGGTGGGGGGGAGGTGCTTTAAGACCTGGCCGCACTTCTCATTACCAGACTCTGGTTTCACTGGAGTGCAGTGTAGTGTAATAAATTAGTTTTCTTTCCTTTATTCTGTGTTGAGTCTGTTCTGCCCGTGACGCTAATTGCGGAATGATCTCTCCCTGTCCTTATCTCGACTCCTAAGCCTCACAATATATATTTTCTCCCTTTTTCAGCTGAAAAGGGGAGTGATAGAGTGGCTTTGGTGGGCATTTGGCCTCTAGCCAGGACCAAACCACCTCACCTCTCTATAGGGACAATGGAGTTCTCTCTATCCCTAGTACCCTGTTTGATGCTGGCTCCTCCTGGACATGCAACATGAGCAAGCACGTGAAGCCTCTTCACCACATCCTTGCACCTCCAGTTCCTGCCTTGGAGAGGGATGAGGTGCATTTGCCAAGATAGGGTGGCCAGAGCAGCTGTGCTGTCACAGAGATGGTATTTGGGGTTTGCGGAACAGTGAGTAAAGGGGGAGGAATGCTCTGTGCAGCTTCACTCCCAAAAAGGAGATTTGAGCTGCTTAAAGATTTCCTGTTTACGGAAGCAGCTTAGAAAGCTGGAAGCCTCTTCTTCAGGGACCCCCTTGGCCCTGCACAACAGGGCAACATGGACCACTACCCCCCCCCGAACTCCTCCCCCCAGCTGACGTACAGCATGGCTCTGGGGGCAATGGAGCAAGTTGCCCTCAGCAGGCTGAAGCCCAGTCAAGCTGCAGCCACCAGGGCCTGTGGGACTGGGGGTCCCTGCTTTCCCAGGCTCCACATGCATGGGGCCAGGAGCCAGGGCTGGCTGGGACCAGTGTCCCTGACCCCCACCAGCCCCTTGACACCTGGCCCCATGCTCTTTCCATTTGGTAAAAGCCTCCTGACTGCTCCATCACCACCACCAGGAACCACTGCCTCAGCAACTCCTGGCCCCACTCTCCGCCAGGGGGGGCTGTGGGCAATTAAAACCCCAGATGCAAAGAGATGAGCAACAATGAGACCTCACTGCAGGGAGCAGCCCCACGCACCAAGACACAGAGAGGCATGTGCCAACCTGGGGGATAATATCTCCTGCTTATTCACAGGCTGGAGCAGGCCTGGACAGCTTCAGTACCCAGCCCCAGCTGTCCTCCTGCTCCAACACAAGAAATGCCCTGGGGGAACACTGACCAAGCAAGGGCACTGTGGTAACAGCAAGAGGTTGTCACCCTGCACAACCCTGCTGAGCATCCGTCATCCCCTGTGGCAAGCTGGCAGCGTGGGAATGGGCACAGCCAGTACTGCTCCAAGCAGCACAGCCTGGCAGTGTGCTGGGTGGGCAGCTAGCCCCATGGATGGCACAACAGCAGCCTCCACCTCATGAACATCCTTTCTGGACTCACCAATAGCTCATCCTCAGCCAGATTGCCCAATGGGGAGCTAGGGCTGACCCCTGCCAGGGTGATGCTCTGCTTACAGCATCTGTCTCACCCTGGCAGGAGCCTTTTCCCCCAAAGAATCGTCCCCAAAGTGCATCAGAGCTGACTGGATGGACACTTGGGAACATTAGTTCTCTGGCAGAACATAGTGACCAGAGAACCAGATCTGTAATTGCAAGAAGGGGCCATTTCCTCCACACATAGCCCAAATAACAGCCCAGAGAACCACACCTAGCTCTGCCACTCAGGGTGAGGATGTTAAAGGAGTAGGCATAGGAAAAGAGAGAAAAAAAACCTCACAAGCTCCAACAACAATAAAAAAGCTAAACCAGGAATAAGCTGCAGCTTGGAAATGCTGTTCTACTGCCACAGAGTAGAAATTTTGGCCCATGGCAGCTCAAAGGGGTGGCTTTTCCCTGCAAAAGGACATGCTGGAAAGCCAAAGGCTCTGCAACTGCTGTGGCCCAGACCGAAGAGCCTGCTGGAAGCCAGACAAGAGACTCTGTGTGGGATTTTTAGCTGTGCACACGGCTGGCCTCCAAGGGAGGGGATCCTTTCCCAAGATCTGCCTGACCCCAAGCAGGGCCAAGGCAGAGCTGGTTGCTGACTGCTCCCTCGTGCCCCGACAGCCGGGGAAGCCCTAGGGAGCCCCACCGCAGGGAGCATACCTAGCCAGATCCACGAAGGAGGCAGCTGGAGGAGGCAGCTCGAAGGCAGGAACCGCGCCACGGCACCTGGATAGCAGTGCCCTCCAGCTCCCCCAGGATCTCCCGGCGTTCCGCGCTGGGAACAGCTAGCCCGGGGGGCGGCCGGGGCCAACCCGCGGGGAAGGATGCCGGCCGCGAGTCCGGAGGAGCATCCCGGGGAGCTGCCAAGGCGCCCCCGCCGTGTCTTGACCCCTCCCCCGGCAGCCCCCCCCGCCCTGCGCCTTACCCGCTCCCGGGCCTGCCGCTCGGCATAGGCCTCCTGCTGCAGGTGCTCGGCGCGCTCATCCGCCTCGTCAGCTACCTGCTGCAGGCTCTGGATCTTTTTCTTGACAGCGTCGATGGAGCTGGTGCCGGCCATTGTGCGGGGCGGCCGGCGGGAAGCACGGGAAGGCCACACCGCCTAGCCCATTGTAGGATCCGCCCGGTTCAGGCAGGAAGGGATCAGGCAGCAGCCGATCCCGCCATCCGCCCTGCCTCCATCTCTTACTGCTCCTCCTCCTCCTGCCACGGACCAGAATGGGCAGCACACACAGACCCCCCGGGCAGGGTGTACGGTGCCCATCCCCGGCAGGACATTCCTCCATCAGGCGAGGTGCACAGCTCCCCCCTCCACCCGAATAGAACATAGTGTGCCCTCCTGGGCAGGACACATGGTCCTCCCCAGGCAGGGGTCACTGTCATGTGTCGTGTCCTCCCTCCCAGGCAAGATTCACAGTGGCTTATAGACAGGGCACACCGCCCCCCCACCCCAGGCAGGGTGCATGGTGCCCCCAGGATACAGAACTTAGTCATCCCCACACAAGCAGGGCACCTGGTGCCCCCCTCAGACAGGGGTGCACAGTCCTACCAAGCTCCCCCAGAGCGATGGAGGAGCCCAGGGAGTCTGGGGGTGCCAAAGCCTGGCCCCTGGGAGCCCCAGAATCACAGAATCACAAGGTTGGAAAAGACCTTTAGGATCATCAAGTCCAACCATTCTCATCCTAAACTAAACCATATCCCTAAGTACCTCATCTACCCTTTTTTTAAACACATCCAGGGAAGGTGACTCAACCACCTCCCTGGGCAGCCTGTTCCAGGCCCTGACAACTCTTTCAGTAAAAAATTTTTTTCTAATGTCCAATCAAAACCTGCCCTAGCGCAGCTTCTTGCCATTTCCCCTTGTCCTATCACCTGTCACCTGGCTGAAGAGACCATCACCTATCTCTCTATAACCTCCCTTCAGGTAGTTGTAGGTGGTGATAAGGTCTCCCCTTAGCCTCCTCTTCTCTAAGCTAAACAGCCCCAGCTCCCTCAGCCACTCCTCAGAGGATTTGCCCTCCAGCCCCTTCACCAGCCTGGTTGCCCTTCTCTGGACTTGCTTGAGGACTTCAGTGTCCTTCTTATGGTGAGGAGCCCAGAACTAGACACAGTACTCGAGGTGCGGTCTCACCAATGCCGAGTACAGGGGCACAATCGCTTCCCTAGACCTACTGGCCACACTGTTTTTGATACAAGCCAAGATGCCATTGGCCGCCTTGGCTACCTGAGCACACTGCTGACTCATATTCAGTCTGCAGTCAACCAACACTCCCAGGTCCTTCTCTGCCTGACAGCTCTCCAGCCAGTCTCCCCCAAGCCTGTAGCGCTGCAGGGGGTTGTTATGTCCCATGTGCAGCACTCTACACTTGGCCTTGTTAAACTTCATCCCATTGGACTCAGCCCATCGGTCCAGTCTGTTCAGATCACAGAATCACAGAATCGTAGGGGTTGGAAGGGACCTCGAGAGATCATCGGGTCCAACCCCCCTGCCAAAGCAGGCTCCCTAGCTCATATTGCACAGATAGGCGTCCAGACGAGTCTTGAATATCTCCAGAGAAGGAGACTCCACCACCTCCCTGGGCAGCCTATTCCAGTGCTCTGTCACCCTCACTGTGTAAAAGTTCTTCCGCATGTTGGTGCGGAACTTCCTGTGCTCCAATTTGCAGCCATTGCCCCTTGTCCTATCTCTACAGACTACTGAAAAGGGGCTGGCCAATTCCCCCTGCATCCCATACTTAAGATATTTATAAACATTAATTAGGTCCCCCCTTAGTCTTCTTTTCTCGAGGCTGAACAGTCCCAGCTCACTCAGCCTTTCCTCATACAGGAGATGTTCCAGGCCCTTAATCATCTTCGTAGCCCTTCTCTGGACTCCCTCCAGGAGATCCCTATCTTTTTTATATCAGGGAGCCCAGAACTGGACACAATACTCCAGGTGGGGCCTGACCAGGGCAGAGTAGAGGGGGAGGATCACCTCCTTAGACCTGCTGGCCACACTCTTCCTAATGCATCCCAGGATCCCATTGGCCCTCTTAGCCACCAGGGCACACTGCTGGTTCATAGCCAACCTGTCATCAACCAGGACCCCCAGGTCCTTCTCCACAGAGCTCTTCTCCAGCAGGTCATCCCCCAGCCTGTACTGATACAGACGGTTATTCCTCCCCAGGGGCAAGACTTTACACTTGCTTTTGTTGAATTTCATTAGGTTTCTCCCTGC
This sequence comes from Porphyrio hochstetteri, assembly GCA_020800305.1. Classification (NCBI taxonomy): domain Eukaryota; kingdom Metazoa; phylum Chordata; class Aves; order Gruiformes; family Rallidae; genus Porphyrio; species Porphyrio hochstetteri. Next base: position 105,161 of record JAJHSY010000128.1, read on the forward strand.
CCAGCTTTCCAGCCTGTCCAGGTCTCGCTGGATGGCAGCGCAGTGTTCCTGCGTGTCAGCCACCCCTCCCAGCTTTGTATCATCGGCGTACTTGCTGAGGGTGGATGCTATTCCCTCATCAAGGTCGTCGATGAAGATATTAAACAGGACCGGACCCAACACCGAGCCCTGGGGAACACCGCTAGTCACAGGCCTCCATTCAGATTCTGCTCCACTGATCACGACCCTCTGAGCCCGGTCCAACAGCCAGTTCTCAACCCACCTCACTGTCCACTCATCTATCCCATGATCTCTCAGCTTTTCTATCAGGATGTCATGGGAGACAGTATCGAAAGCCTTGCTGAAGTCAAGGTAGATGACATCCACTGCTCTCCCTCCATCCACCCAGCCGGTGATGAGATCATAGAAGGCTATGAGATTGGTTGAGCACGATCTTCCCTTGGTGAATCCATGCTGACTACTCCTCATGACCTTCTTCTCTTCCAGTTGCTTGGTGATGGCATCCAGAACAAGCTGTTCCATAAACTTTCCAGGGACAGAAGTGAGGCTGACTGGCCTATAGTTGCTTGGGTCCTCCTTCTCGCCCTTTTTAAAGACTGGAGTGATATTGGCTATCCTCCAATCCTCAGGTACTTCTCCTGTTCTCCAAGAGCTGTCGAAGATGATAGCAACCGGCTTCGCAATCACTTCCGCCAGCTCCCTCAGCACACATGGATGTATCCCATCTGGGCCCATGGATTTGTGTGCATTAATCCCTTTGAGCCGCTCCTGGACCAAAGATTCCTCTGAAGAGCCTCCCTACCCTCAGGCAGATCAACACTTCCTCCTAGTTTAGTGTCATCTGCAAACTTACTGAGGGAGCATTCAATCCCTTCGTCGAGATCATTGATAAAGATGTTGAACAAGACTGGACCCAGGACTGAGCCCTGGGGAATGCCTCCAGCTAGATTTTGTTCCATTTACCACCACCCTTTGGGCACGGCCATCCAGCCAGTTTTTAACCCAGCTAAGAAAGGAGGGGAGGGGGGAAGGTGCTTTAAGACCTGGCCGCGCTTCTCTGACCTGTCCAGGCCAGTGGCAGCCAGTTTCTCAGTCAGAATGCTGTGAGAAACCGTGTCAAAGGCTTTACCGAATTCCAGGTAGATCACATCCACATACTTCCCCTCGTCCATTAAGCGGGTCCCCCCCATAGACACAGGAGCAATATACCCATGGGTGCTCCCCAAGCTCTGCCCCCTACACCTCCTGCTGCAGAGATGGGGGAGTCATGGTCTTTTGTTCCATAGAGGCCATGCGGCAGAGCCCACTCTTGGCATCCCCCCAGGGGGACCTGGGGCTGGAGCTGAGGGGCACAGCCAAGTCCCCACCAGCCATCCCAAACCGCCCCTTGGCATCTGCTCCCACAAGTGGTGACCTGGCCGGCAGTCTGGCAGAGACCCATGGAGCCCATGGAGCCCTCTGCAATTCCCAGCTGCCCTGGGAGCTCTAACCCATAGGGGAGCTGTCATGGTTTTTGGCTGGGATAGAGTTAATTTTCACAAGGAGGGGACAGACAGAATAGCTAGTAGCTAAAGGGCTATTCAATACCATGACATAAAAGGGTCTGGCTGCTGGTCGAGGTGAGAACATTGCATTGTATATCACCTGCTTTGTATATTGTTATAAGTACTGTTGTTGTTGTATTCCTCTTCCTTTGCTGTCCCAGTAAACTGTCCTTATCCCAACCCACAAGTTTTGCCTTTTTTCTTCTGATTCTCCTCTCTATCCCACAGGGTTGGGGGGTTGGGGGGGAAGAACTGAGTGAGCCGGCTGAAATGTGTTTTGCTACCAGCTGGGATTAAAAACACAACAGGAGGCCAGCCCCTAGCTCCCGGATCTGCATCTTGGCTGGGGCACATGCCCTGATCCATCAGAAGCTGGTGCTGGTGGCACTCAATCCTCCCTTAAGGAGCTCTGACAGCCCCTAGGCAGCCCTGGCTACACTTCATACCTGCCTCCAGGGACACCAATTCCCAGACTGACCCCGCTGGCTGCCCTCAGCTCCGTGGTCAAGTGGCCTAGGGGCAACCTAGCCAAGCCACCAGTAGAACCCTGTAGCACCACCCCCTGCCAAGCAGCGGTGGAAGAGACGGCTCTGTGAGTCCCCTGGGAGCACATAGTCTCGGGCTTGGCCCCGGTCCTGCACAGCTACCGCCTGAGTGCTGAGAGCTGAAGCTGGGTACCTCCTGTTCTGGCCTCACCCAGGATTGCAGTTACTTCCCAACAGAGCCCTGTTCCCTCCCACCAGCTCGGGGAATCGCCAAATAAGAACAAAGTCTCAGCTGATGTGAGAAACTGGGGCGGTAGCTTGGGTGGAGTCTTTGGGATCATGGCCTGGGAACTGCTCAGTTTCCCTGAGCCCCTGCTGCAACCTTGCAGGGTGACCAGCACAGGCCACCAGCTGGGGACGCAGGGGGCTGGAGGGGGCTGCTCTAGCTAAACCTGCTTTCCCAGCTGCACAGTGTCCAGCAGCCCTTGCCAGCATCCTGCCATAGGCACCCTCCCTGCCCAGGATAGTATTGCACGGCCCGCTGCCAGCAGCAAACTGCTCCGCACCATGTGGCTGATGTCTGCCCTGTGCCACCATGTGCCCCTTCCTCTGAGCCTGTCACCAGGGACATCCCACCCATGCTCAGCCAGAGCCCACACTGAACTTGCTCTGTCCTTCACCAGCATGGATCAAGTCAGACCCCCACTACACATGGCAGCTGCTCTGCCCAGCTTGACAAGCCTGCACCATGACAGGATAAATGTGCCTTTCCAGAGGTTTTTTTAAGGTTAAAATGATTCAGTTTAGTATCTAACTAAACTGGAGCAGGTCTGTAGGATCAGCAAAAAATGCTGGGGAGCCCCCCAGCTGCTCCCCAGGAGTTCTGAGTCCCCCAAGGATTTGTGCTGCTGCTGCTCATCCTTGTCTGCTTGCCTCTGTCCTTGGTGAGCACCTCAGAGATTTGACACATCTCCCCCATTTAGCTCCATAAACCAGCTGAGATTGAATGTTTTTGTTCTAAAAAAGTCCTAAAAAGCCTGGCCATGCCCTACTGGACACAGTACAGCTGGCTCCCCTTTAGCTTCTCCTCCAGTTTCCAGGGTTGGTTTTCATCAAAGCAGGGCTGGCTATCAAAAGAAGTATTTATTTATAGGGTGTCAAATACCCTGTGTGGCACTGCAGGTCTTTATACCCCGTTTCTGAGCAGCTCCATGGCTGCACACAGCTGTTCCACCTTTCATCTTAGCCAAGCACAAGCCAATTTCAACACCTTCCTAACATCTCCCTGGCAGGATCCATTTCCCAGAAGAAACATCAGTCATGGCATTAAATAAAACTCTTCCTGGCTTTGCCCTTCCCAGGGTACAGAGTGGCACACTGGACCCCCAAACAACTGATCCCCCCATGCACCCCAAGCATCCTTCCTCACAGCCAGCTCTTGGCAGCCTTGGGCATGAGCCTTTTCCATTTCTCTGCTCTTTTTTTTTTTTTTTTGCTTTCCTGCCAGTTTAGCAAGCAATACAGACTTTTTTTTTCTACAAGCATCATGGAGGTGTGTGCCTGGGCACCAATAGCACAGCTTGAGACACTTGTCCCTGTAAGTTTTGGGGAGCCAGGCAGGCAGTTGCCCACAAAACTCCAGAGATGACCAAGCAGTGCCCACCATAGCCTGCCTGGCTACCGCACCTTGAGCAGGATCTAGCCAGTCCATGCCCTGCATCTCAGATGGGTTCAGGGTCAGTGTTGCAGGAATGGGATCTTGACAGTCTTCCCCATGGACACTTTCCATATAAGGCCCCCCTCTTCCTTCACCATCCTGAGGTCTGGTGCCCGCGCAGGGGAGGAGTTACTGGCATGCCTACGTACATCTGTAGCTTTCTTCTCTGCCTGTTCGAGCTTCTCTTGGGCCTCCTTGACAGACTCGGAGTACTTTTCCACCTCATCCTCAGTGCCCTTCAGCTTCTTCTGCAGGCCCTGCTGTTCCTCTTCCAGCTGGAAAAGGGAGGGAGGGCAGGGGTTAGGGGGGGTGGTAGTGCCCGCAAGGCTGAGGAGGGGATGGCCATCCTCCTCCAGAGATGGTCGAGGCTGGGTGCACAGCAGGATCATGCAGACATGCTCACTCTGTCAACTTTGGGGCCACGTGTCCTTGGGGAGCCGTTGGTTCCCAGGGCCAGAGCAGCCCCCAGCATCCCTGAACCCAGCGGGGGTAAGAGGGTGGTGGGCTCCCTCCCTGTGCAAGGGACCGGAGAGGTCCTAACTGAGGGATGCAAGCTCGAAAAGGTTCCCATTTCTGTGGCTGGGGTGGGAGTATGCTGTCCCCTAGGGTCTCCCTGGCAGAGTGATAGGGGAGTGGTGTCCCACTGAAACATGGCATGTTTGGGGAGGACTGACGTGAGTAGTCAAGGACTACAGGCTGGAGTGCTGGTCCCTGGGGATGGGCAGCCAGCAGGGTGAGGTCCCCAGTACAGGCGCTCAGTGGCGTGAGATCCCAAGGGCTGGGCAGCCCTAGAGCTGAGATCTGCAGGCTGGCCATCCAGTGGGGCAAGGTCCCAAGGCAGAACACCCCTAGAACAGGGGTCTCCAGGCTGGACGCCCAGCATGTAGAGGTCCCCGGGGCTGAGCACCTCTAGACAGAGGGTCCCCAGGTTAGACATCTAGCAGGACAGAGTCCCCAGGCAATGCTGGGGGGGTCCGTGGAACACTCACCTGCTTGCAGCGGTCCTCTGCCTGCTTCTTGTCAGCCTCCGCCTGCTCGGCGCGGTCAATGGCATTCTCCTTGTCCAGTTTCAGCATCTGCATCTTCTTCTTGATTGCCTCCATGGTGGCGGCGGGGCGCGGGGCGGCGGCGGGGCGCGGAGCACCAAGAGCGGCCGGAGCACTGAGAGCGGCGGGAGCACCGACACTGCGCCCCCCCTCCCCGTCCCGCCGCGCAGCCTAAGAGCTGGGGAGGGGCTGCGCCAGGCGGAGGCCGCGCCAGCACCTCCCCCAACGCCCGCTAGTACCTTTTAGGGACAGGCTCGCCACCGGCCCTGCTGCGCCGAGCACCCACAGGGGCACTCCGGGGCAATACACTAGGGGTACTCCGAGGACACTGTTCTAGGGACACCCCAGAGCACTTCAGTAGGGGCATTTCTGGCGGCACTTCTCCCCGGTGGCACTGAGCTAAGGGGACATCCTGTTGACTCTCAGCACTGTGGGGAATATCCCGTGGCTGGTCTTGCATTTGGGACAGCCATGGGCTGGCAGTGTGCTGCTACCATGCCCAAGGGACACCACCAGCTGTCTACCCCCAGAGCCTGAAACCTGCTTCTTCTCCAGACAGAGCTATCCCTGTGCTAGAGGACACCACATGGCTGGCACTGTTCTAGGCACACCCTGTCACTGCACTTTGGGGTCTAGGGTACCCTGCTTCCTGGCACTGGCTTGGGGTCACTTCAGGGGCTGGCATGGCAATTGGGGGCACCCATGGGCTGGCACTGCAGTTTTGGGGACACTCACAGGCTGATTTCACTCAGGCTGGTAGTGCACTCATGGACACCCATGGGTTGTGATTACACTTGGGGACACCATGGGCTAGCATTGCACACATGGGAAAATCCTTTGTTAGAGAAGTGAGCTGCTGAGCCCCCAACCTCCCTATCCAGTTCCTGCATCTAGACGGGGCAGGAGGGCCTTGGCTCTGCATATGCTCCCTGGCACCCATCTCCTCACTTACTTGCACCCTGGTACCACTGTCTTTGACACCCATGGCTATACCCAGCCTGTGCACAGCCAATAGGGTGGCATTTCAGGGCAACACAGAGTGTGCAGGCAGCCCACTGCCCCATTCTGTCTTTGTGCTCTAAATAAACTGTATTCCACAGGTTTAAATTGCAAACCATTCAGATCCCAGCTCCTCCAAAAATAACACACACTTTAATAATACTCGTATTAGGGAGGGCTGGACTGGGGGAGCTGGCAGAGGGGCTACGGTTGCTCCTCAAGAAGGAAATCTTGGAGGCACAAGAACAGGCCGTCCCAGTCTGTTGGAAGAGGAATCGGGGAGGAAGGAAGCCAGCTTGGCCGAGTAGAGAGATCCAGGCTGATATTCGGGAAAAGAAGGAAAAATATGACCTTTGGAAGAAGGGGCAGGTGTCTTGGGATGATTATAGGAATTTAGTGAGATCATGTAGGGAGAAAGTCAGAAGGGCTAAAGCTGAACTGGGACTCAGACTGGCCAGTTCTGTAAAAGATAATAAAAAGTCCTTCTCTAGGTATATTAACAGTAAAAGGAGGGTCAAGGAGAATCTCCAGCCTTTATTGGATGCTGATGGCACATTAGTGACAAGGGATAAGGACAAGGCTAAGGTACTTAATTCCTTCTTTGCCTCAGTCTTTAACAGTCAAGAAGGATATTCCCTGAGTACTCATCCTCCGGAACTGGCTGACAGGGAGGGGAAGAATAACAAAGTTCCCAGGGTTCAGGAGGAAATGATTAGCGACCTACTTGGCCAGTTAGATACCCACAAGTCAATGGGGCCAGATGGGATTCACCCAAGGGTACTGAGGGAGCTGTCAGATGTGCTTGCCAAACCCCTTTCCATCATCTTCCAGCAATCCTGGCAGACTGGGGAAGTTCCACTTGACTGGAGGCTGCCAGATGTTACACCCATAGACAAGAAGGGTCGGAAGGAGGATCCGGGGAACTACAGGCCTGTCAGTCTGACCTCAGTCCCAGGGAAGATCATGGAGAGGGTCATCTTGGGAGCTATCATGCAGCACATGCACGATGGCCAGGGGATCAGGCCTAGTCAACATGGGTTTACAAAAGGTAGATCCTGTCAAACTAACCTGATCACCTTCTATGACAAGGTGACCCGCTTAATGGACATGGGGAAGGCTGTGGATGTGTTCTTCCTGGACTTCGGTAAAGCCTTTGACACAGTTTCTCACAGCATTCTGACTGAGAAACTGGCTGCCACTGGCCTGGACAGGTCAGAGAAGCGTGGCCAGGTCTTAAAGCACCTTCCCCCCTCCCCTCCTTTCTTAGCAGACTTAAACTTCATTCACGATTTTACTCCCTTCTTACCCCCCAACGTGGCATGGGGAGGGGCAGGGTTCTGGCAGTTCCTCACAAGATGCTTTCCTTCCCCAGATCTTAACAATTCTACTTTTCCCCCTACCCCTCGCCTCTTCGCACACTTGACTTTAATCATAAATTCGCTCCCTTCTTCTCCCCCATCGCAGCACAGGGAGAGGCAGGGAATGGAGGTTTTCAGTCCATTCCTCCCGAGTTGTCTTCCCTCTTAGCTGTGGGGGGGCATTCCAAACATACACATACCCTTCCCCTGCAGCACTGGGGGGTCCCACCCACGCGAGAGTCGTATCCATGAACTTCTTCAGCATGAGTCCTCTCTATCAGGGAGTCATCTCCTCACCACAGGCCTCTCAGCAGGACTCCCTTCCATGGGTCCTGACGTTTGGGCCCCAGACTCCCCCGGCCTGGTCCCCCGCAAAGTCACAAGACCCTCTTCCCTCCAGGGCTTTGTCCCATGACACCCTGTTGAGCAGATCCCTGAAGAGGTCAAATCCTGCTCTCTTGAAGTCCAGGATGCTGCACTCCATCTTTGATGCTCTGGGGATCTTGAACTCTATCATTTCATGTCCAGTTCTGGGCTCCTCACCATAAGAAGGACATTGAGGTCCTCGAGCGAGTCCAGAGAAGGGCAACCAGGCTGGTGAAGGGGCTGGAGGGCAAATCCTATGAGGAGTGGCTGAGGGAGCTGGGGCTGTTTAGCTTAGAGAAGAGGAGGCTAAGGGGAGACCTTATCACCACCTACAACTACCTGAAGGGAGGTTATAGAGAGATAGGTGATGGTCTCTTCAGCCAGGTGACAGGAGATAGGACAAGGGGAAATGGCATGAAGCTGCACCAGGGCAGGTTTAGATTGGACATTAGAAAAAAATTTTTTACTGAAAGTTGTCAGGGCCTGGAACAGGCTGCCCAGGGAGGTGGTTGAGTCACCTTCCCTGCTGCAACCAAGGCTGCCCTTGAATTTCACCTTACTCACCAGCCCTTTCTCATTGGTGAGGATCAGGTCCAGCATAGCACCTTTTCTCGTGGGTTCCTGTACCACTTGGAAGAGGAAGTTGTTATTTATGCATTCTAGGAACCTCTTCAATAGCTGGTACCCTGCTGCACTGTACTTTCAACAGATACCAGGGTGGTTGAAGTCCCCCATGAGGACCATAGCTTGTCAACATGAAACTGTTGCTATCTATTTATACAGGGCCTCATCTACTTGGTCTTTGTCAGGTGGCCTGTAGCATACCCCCAACTATGATGTCTCCTTTCCCTACCTTCCCTTTAACCCTGACCTATAAATTCTCTGGCAGCTCTTCATCCATCACCAAGACGAGTTCAGTGGACTCCAGTTGGTCACTGAGAGGGCAAGACCCCTTCCCCATTTCCCCTGCCTGTCTTTCCTAAAGAGTTTATATCCATCTATTCCTATCATGGTGGTTTGACCCTGGCTGGAGGTGAGATGCCAACCAAAGCCACTCTATCACTCCCCTTTTCAGTTGGACAAGGGAGAAAATACATATTGAGAGGTTTAAGAGTCGAGATAAGGAGAGGGAGACATCATTCTGCAATTAGCATCACGGGCAAAACAGACTCAACACAGAATAAAGGAAAGAAAACTCTCTAATTTATTACACTACACTGCACACCCAGTGAAACCAGAGTCGGATAATGAGAAGCACGACCAGATCTTAAAGCACCTCCCCCAACCCCTCCCTTCTTAGCAGACTTCACTTTAGTCATGATTTTGCTCCCTTCTTCCCCACTCATTGTGGTGCGGGAAGGGGCAGGGAATGGGGGTTTTGATCAGTTCCTCACGAGTTCTTTTCCTTCGTAGCCTGGGGGGACATTCCTCACACCATTCTCCTGCTGCAGCATGGGATCCCACCCATGGGAGACAGTCCCCCATGCACTTCTCCAACATGAGTCCTTTCCCACGCTCTTCACCAGCTGCCCTGGCGTGGGTCACGTCTATGGGGTGCAGTCATAAATCATAGAATGTCTTTCAGTCTCTCAGGCCCAGACTACTCCAGCCTGATCCTCCATGGAGTCACAGCAAACCTGCTCTGGCATGGATCTCTCTCGCTCATCTCTGTGTCTCTGTCCACAAGCTGCAAGTGGGAGGCTTGCTCCCACGCAGGTCACAGCATCTTCTGCATGTCTCCACCTGCTCCAGTGTGGGGCCTCTCCATGGGCTGCAGGTGGGGTATCAGCCTTTCCCATGGGCTGTGGAGGGACACCCACTCCACTATGGGTTTCTCCATGGGCTGCAGGGGCATCTTTCTCTCCGACACCTGGGGTGCCTCCTCCCCCTCCTCACTGGCCTTGGTGTCTGCACAGTTTTTAACATCTTCTCAATCCCTTCTCTGGTGGCAAAAAGCAGCTGCTTGTGGTTTTTTTCTTCTAAATGTGATTCACAGAGGCACTGTGGCCATCACTGATTGGCTTTGCCTTGGTTAGCAATGACTCCAGCCTTGAGTCGGCTGGTGTTTACTCTCTGGGGCCTGCAGAAAGCTTCTAGCTGCTTCTTGCAGAAACCACCCCTGTAGCCCCCCCCCTTTTCCACCAGAACCCAGCCACACAAAACTATAACACCTATGCTCCAGTCATGAGAGCCATCCCACCACGTCTCAGTGATACAAATGACATCACAGCCCTGTAGGCACACGCACACCTGCAACTCTGGTTGTTCCCCATACTTCATGCATTAGTATACTGCTTCTACAGGTATATAAACTAGAAAAGGAAGGTTAAAGAAAACATACCTCCCCTGATGAGAAACAATAGTGCACTGGTAACAACAGACGAGGAAAAGGCTGAGGTTCTCAACAGTTTTTTTTGCCTCGGTCTTCACTGCCAACCTTTCTCCTCACCACTCTCAAGTTGATGGCCCACAACACGGGGATCAGGGAGACAGCGTCCCTCCCAGTGTAAATGAAGATAAAGTTTGTGAGGTACCTGAATGTACCTCACCCAGTCCATGGGACCTGATGAGGTGCATCCCAGAGTCCTGAAGGAATCGGCTAATGTAGTTGCAAAGCCACTCTCCATGATATTTGATAAGTCATGGCAATCAGGTGGAGTCCCTAGTGACTGGAAGGGAGGAAACATCACCTAATGGTCACCCTCAGCTAGAGGCTCCAGGTGAGACGAGATTCCGAGCTGCGGTGTAGAGCACATTTTGCTGTCTGGTCCTGTCTGGACAGACCCAAGAGCTCCTACATAAGCTATCTCCTGTTTGATCTTCTCAAAGGCTTGCTGTTGCTCAAGGGCCCACTTATAATAGTTCTTCTTTTGGGATATTCGATAGAGTGGGATCACAAGCTGATAATAACCTGGAATATGCATTCTCCAGAACCCCACAAGTTTTAGGAAAGCTTGTGTTTCTTGTTAGCTGGTGGAGACATAGCTGCTATCCTGTTAATTGCATCTGGAGGCACGCAATGACATCTCTCTTGGCATTTTATTCCCAAGAACTGGGAGGATCTGTTCCATCATCTTCCCAGGCACAGAGGTGAGGCTCACCAGCCTGTAGTTCTCTGGGTCCTCCTTGCTCCCTTTCTTATAAATGAGAGTGACTTGACCCTTTTTCCAGTTCTCAGGGACCTCACCCGACAGCCATGACTTTTCAAATATGATGGAGAGAAGCTCGGCAAACACATCAGCCAGCTCCTTCAGGACCCTGGGATGCATGTCATCCGGCCCCATAGACTTGTAGACATTCAGTCTCATGACGTGGTCTTGGACTTGCTCTGCCCTTACAGTGGGGGGGATTTACTTCCCCAGTTCCCACCTAGACGTTCAGAGATGCAAGGTTCAGGGACTTGAGAATTATGAGAATCCTGGATGCCAGAGAAGACCGAGGCAAAGAACTCATTCAGTACCTCAGTCTTCTCCTCATCAGTTGCAGCCAATTCTCCTTTCTTATTTACCAAAGGGGGTACGTTCTCTTTGGCCTGTCTCTTCTGGCCAATGTACCTGTAAAATCCCTTCTTGTTGTTTTTAACATCCCTCGCCAAGTTCAGTTCCATCTGTGCCTTGGCTTTCCTGATCCCGTCTCTGCAATTCCAAACAGCATCCCTGTATTCTTTCCAGGCAACACACCCTTGTTTCCAGAGCTTGTACTTGCCTTTCTTTTCCCTCAGTTCGACCAGCAGGTCCTTGCTTAGCCATGCTGGCCTCCTGCCCCTCCTGCCCACTTTCTTATTCAGAGGGACAGAGAGCTCTTGAGCTCTCAGAAAGGCATCCTTAAAGAGTAGCCAGCTTCCCGCAACATTTCTGTCTCCAAGGACCACCTCCCAGGAGATCTTGGCCAACAAGTCCTTAAACAGCCTAAAGTTTGCTGTCTTAAAGTTCAGGGTCCTGATCCCCCTCTTTGCCAGGCCCACAATCCTCAAGATCACAAACTCAACCAGGGCATGGTTGAGTTGTCTCCAACCTTAACACCTTTAATGATCTCTCCCGCGTTGTTGAGCACCAGGTCCAGCAATGCATCACCTCTGGTCAGTCTGTCCAATACCTGAACCAGAAAGTTGTAATCTATGGACTCCAGGAGTCTCCTGGATCTCTTGCAGCTCACCATGTGGTTTTCCCAGTAGATATCCAGGTGGTTAAAGTCCCCCATCAGGTTGAGTGCCTGCAAATGCGATGCCTCCTGCAACTGAAGGAGGAAGGCCTCATCAGCAGTCTCTCCTTGATCAGGTGGCCTGTAGTAGACCCCCTATCACCAGCTGTCCTTTGTTAGTCCCATCCCTAATTCTGACCCACAGGCTCTCAACTTGCTCCCAACCACTTCTTAGAGGGAGCTCCTCACAGTCTATCCACTTTTTAATATAGAGGGCAACTCCACCACCCTTCCTACCTAGCCTATCCCTTCTAAAAAGGCGATACCCTTCTACAGGGGTATTCCAGTTGTGGGAATCATCTCACCATGTTTCTGTGATTGCAACTAGATCATAATTTTCCAGTGACATCATGGTTTCCAATTCCTCCTGCTTATTACCCATGCTGTATGCATTGCTGTAAAGACACTTCAGCTGGGCTTTCTGACTCACCACCTTTTTTGAGGAGCCCTCCCTCAAACCTCTGGGAGGAATCTGAAGTTTTCCCCCACTGCCTCCTAGAAGGACATTAGAAGTTTTCGGTAAGGGGGTCAGCAATACTACCTCCTCTGAGGAGTCCTGAGAAATTCCTATGGGACACTTCAGAGGTATTTTCCCACAATCTCGTAGAATGACAGCATCCCCAAGCCCTTCTCTATCTGGTAGAATCCTACCCTCTTCCCCCTTCAAACCTAGTATAAAGCCACAGGCTACTTGCTCTACCCTAGCAAGCCTCATTATAACCCCTTCCTACCTAGTTTAAAGCCCTGTCAATGAGGCCTGCCAACTCTTGAGCTAGGATTCTTTTCCCTCTTGGAGACAGGTGATACCCATCTGTAGCCATCAGGCCAGGTGCTGAGTAAACCTCCCCATGATCAAAAAACTCAAAGTTCCTGAGGTGGCACAAGCCCCTCAGCCACCTATTCAATACCTCTGCTTTCCTAGCCCACTTCATGTCCTTCACCACCCCAGATGGGATAGAAGAAAACACCACTTGCACTCCCCCTCCCCCAGTCAGCCTCCTTAAACCCCTGAAGTCTCTTTTGATAGTTCTCAGGCTTCTCTGAGAACAGAGAACAATAAGTAATGGGTAGTAATTGGAGGGGTGAACCAGATCCGGGAGTTTTCTAGTTATGTCTTTGTTTCACACCCCAGGGAGGCAGCACAGTTCCCTATGGGTAGGGTCTGGTCTGCATATGGGGCCCTCTGTTCCCTTGAGAACAGAATCCCCAACCAAAATAACCTTTCTATCTTTCCTGGTGGAGGCAGTCTTGAGGCATGGTGTTGACTTCCTCACCCTTGGCAACCTCTTAGGGGGATTGTCACCCACGTTCCCATTTGCCTCCTCTTCAACTCCCAGCACCTCAAACCTATTGCTTAGGGGGACCTGGGGAACCAAGGTAGGCAGGGAGGAGGTTTTCCCATGGCACCGAGCCAGTACTATCTTCCGACCCTCTCCGTCTTTCTGGTCTTCCACTTCACAGAATCTCAGAATCATAGGGGTTGGAAGGGACCTCGAGAGAACATCAGATCCAACTCCTCTGCCAAAGCAGCTCCCTAGCTCATATTGCACAGACAGGCGTCCAGACGGGTCTTGAATATCTCCAGAGAAGGAGACTCCACCACCTCCCTGGGCAGCCTATTCCAGTGCTGTCACCCTCACTCTGCAAGAGTTCTTCCACATGTTGGTGCGGAACTTCCTATGCTCTAACTTGCAGCCATTGCCCCTTGTCCTGTCTCCACAGACAAGGGGCTGGCCATTTCCCCATGCTGACGGGGCTAAACCACGACATATAGTTTCAATCATGCTTTTGTTTTTTAGGTACAGCTTGATACATCCTCAACCAAAACAGCTCATGAGGAAGTGACTGAGAACCCCATTTCCCCAGTCCATGCCCCCCCCGTGCCACAATGGGAGGAAAGAAGGGAGCAAAAACCCTGACTAAAGTCTGCTAAGGAGGGAGTGGTGGGGGGAAAGTGTTTTAAGATCTGGTCGCGTTCTTTTAAGATTTGGTCGTGCTCCCGACTCCGGTTTCACTGTTTTTGTAGTGTAGTGTAATAAATTAGATAGTTTTCTTTCCTTCACTCTGTGTCGAGTCTGTTTTGCCCATGTCGTTGATGACAGGATGATCTCTCCCTGTGACGTATGGAAATAGACTCTATAACTCGAAAGATATAAAGTAGGTATGTTTATTGCACGCAGATGCACGGGGGGATCGCTCCACCACAAACGTGCATACCCGAAGTAGCAAAACCGTCCCATATTTATACAATGAAACAATGAATATTCAATTGATGCATATACATATTCATTACCTAAACCCGCCTACTCTCGCTTCTTATGCTAATCAGCTTATCAGTCCTTTGCGATTGCGCAGTTTCTTCCAAAAATTGTGGGCAAGGGTCTTCGGTGGTCCTTGGGAGGAAGGCCCCGAGGCCTCCTCACGATGTACTTATCACCTTTCGCCTGGAATGTGCTGGTCTTGCAAGCTTGCAGTGTTCTTATCAGTCTGAGCTGATTTATGGCCTTGTTAACTATCTGTTTTCCTCTAATCATGTCCTTTATCAGCCTCCTGTTTTCTTTAACAAAGAGACAACTGATGTATTTGGGATGGATATCAGTTCTTGCTCTTTATCTTCTCCTCGAGATAGTACAAGGCTTTCATGAGTAATCCCTTTGCTATGGAAAGAAAAACTCCCCTGCTCCTTCACAAGCCGTTCTTACATGATTACCTAGCTAACTTGCAAGAGCTGCCCTTCCATAACTACACTACATATATAATCGTGACTCTATACCCTCAGATCACCTGTCCTTACACTGATTCCTAAGCCTCTCAATATATATTTTCTCCCCTGTCCAAATACAAAGGGGAGCGACAGACAGACTTTGGTGGGCGTCTGGCCTCCAGCCAGGGCTAAACCACCACACCCATCCAAGGTCAATGTTCATGCTTCTGGCAGGCTGTGGATGCTGCAGGGCTGTACTTGTGCCTTCATAGAATTGCTGTTGCTCCACATGAAGTGAGCCTTATTGCAGCCTTGATCTAAACATGCTGAATCTCAACTGCCTTGTTTGAGCCTAGGTTGTGGTGAATGGTTTTAAACCCTTTGGGATGATCTGGTGGTTAGCCATTCCCTGTCTGAGACCAGTTTGGCCGCAGAAGCAGCTTGGTTGAAGACGTTGTTTCACTGTCGTATTGCTTACTAGAGAACCAGCCTGTCAGTAAAGTTGCTTCACATCAGGAGAGATGTGTCCTGGTTTGTCACTATGCAGGAATAAGTCATGAAGGCTCATCATGTTTGGAGAAGCAACCTCCTGTGTGGAGCCCTCTTGCCCATATTAATGAATATTTGAAGATGAAGTCACAGCCATATTGTTAGAAATGCCAAAAGTCCTAAAAATAAAGGACTCAAGGTAGATACGTTAGTGAAGCAGTAATTTATTATATGTTTTTGCAAGAGCATGTGAGAAACTATGGACTAGGGTATTGTTTATTAAGATTTATGTTAAGCTCAATGTAAAGGCTAAGCAACAAAAGATATGGAATCGCCTATGTAAACAGCTATCAGACACTGCTTGCTTAAGATAAGATAACCACAAACTAAATCAGACACCGCTTATGCAAGATAACCGCCAGACATCCAGGAACCGACAGAAACAGGACAAACAACCCCATATAAGGACATAAGGGTGAGGGATCAACTATGGGATAAAGGAGAAAAATGTATAAAAAGGAACTGTTTGAACTGCTCAGGACGGCAGTTGGCGGAACGCAGATTCCCCTGCCGTCCAGCGCTGTATTTGCTCATATTCTACTTGCTATAATTAATAAAATTTTAATTGGATTATGATCCATTGTGGTCTCAATTTATGACAAGCAGGTGACCCAAAAAGTAGGCACACTTTTGGTCAGAGCCTGCAGCCTTTTTATACCATCTCTGTTAGGTTACCTCATACATCTATACATATTCATCACCTGTCCGCTTCGTATTAAGATGAGTTCTAAGAGATGATTTCCATAAGCTCCTCCCAATTACGTCTGCACATTGTCCCATGGTGGTGGTCGTCAGGGGGTCTCCGAGATGAAGGCTGGGAAGTCTTCCTCAGGTTGAATTCTTCATCTCCTTCCCCTGTTTAACTATGGCTTTTACAGGCTCAACCAAGGTGCCTTCTTCACAATAGTACATAAGATAATACACATTGCATGTCTGACAGATTCCTGTTAAAATGTATGAGTCCTTTTGTATGGGACAACTGCTTACTGGCAAATACTTAACTTTATCTTAAGTTTCCCCGGCAACTGACATGGCCCTAGGGCTGAAGGAAGTCAAAGCTCATACAGGTTTCAGATATGTTAATTTTGTAGCCTCTGAAAAGGTTTGTTCATTGATTACATTTTCCCAAGAGCATTCAATGCCCATTTGCCTTGATGTGGCAATTTGTGCCCCAGTATGTCATCACTGTAGAAACCTGTTGATTGAGATTTATTCCCTTCAGTCACATTTTAACCCTTATTTGAGAGGGATTTTGCCATAACACAATCAACAGCAAAACTATATTAACAGTACTCCCTCTTCATTTGTGTGCTATCCTAAATTCTCTACAAAGGATTTCTGATGAGGCAGCCTGAGTCCTCCACAAGTCAGCATAAAAAAATATGACAACCCATTTCAGTTTGCAAAAGCAACATTTCCCAGCATTTTTCACAATATTTTGTCTCAGACAGATCTGGGGAGCTGCATCTGTCATGACATTTACTGATTTACAAATTGCTGGCTCTCCAAATTCCTCTCTCAATTCCCTGGTTTCTAGCAAGGGATCACAGCTGTTGGGCTTCCCTACCTTCCAGTTGCTAACTGTCAACTCTGCTATCACAGAATCACAGAATCACAGAATCGTAGGGGTTGGAAGGGACCTCGAGAGATCATCGGGTCCAACCCCCCTGCCAAAGCAGGCTCCCTAGCTCATATTGCACAGATAGGCATCCAGACGAGTCTTGAATATCTCCAGAGGAGACTCCACCACCTCCCTGGGCAGCCTATTCCAGTGCTCTGTCACCCTCACTGTGTAAAAGTTCTTCCGCATGTTGGTGCAGAACTTCCTGTGCTCCAATTTGCAGCCATTGCCCCTTGTCCTATCTCTACAGACTACTGAAAAGGGGCTGGCCAATTCCCCCTGCATCCCATACTTAAGATATTTATAAACATTAATTAGGTCCCCCCTTAGTCTTCTTTTCCTCAGACTGAACAGTCTTAATCATCTTCATAGCCCTCCTCTGGACTCTTTCCAGGACATCCCTGTCTTTTTTATACCAGGGAGCCCAGAACTGGACACAATACTCCAGGTGGGGCCTGACCAGGGCAGAGTAGAGGGGGAGGATCACCTCCTTTGACCTGCTGGCCACACACCTCTTGATGCACCCCAGGATCCCATTGGCCCTCTTAGCCACCAGGGCACACTGCTGGCTCATGGCCAACTTGTCATCCACCAGGACCCCCAGGTCCTTCTCCACAGAGCTCCTCTCCAACAGGTCATCCCCCAGCCTGTACTGATACAGACGGTTATTCCTTCCCAGATGCAAGACTCTACACTTGCTTTTATTGAAACTCATGTGGTTTCTCCCTGCCCAGCTCTTCAGCCTGTCGAGGTCTTGCTGAATGGCAGCGCAGTGTTCCTGCGTGTCAGCCACCCCTCCCAGCTTTGTATCATTGGGTACTTGCTGAGGGTGGATGCTATTCCCTCATCAAGGTCGTCGGTGAAGATATTAAACAGGACCGGACCCAACACCGAGCCCTGGGGAACACCGCTAGTCACAGGTCTCCAGTCAGACTCTGCTCCACTGATCAACACCCTCTGAGCTCGGTCCAACAGCCAATTCTCAACCCACCTCACTGTCCACTCATCTATCCCATACTCTCTCAGCTTTGCTATCAGGATGTCATGGGAGACAGTATCGAAAGCCTTGCTGCTCTCCTTCCATCTACCCAGCTGGTGATGACATCATAGAAGGCTATGAGATTGGTGGAGCAGGATCTCCCCTTGGTGAATCCATGCTGACTACTCCTCATGACCTTCTTCTCTTCCAGTTGCTTGGTGATGGCATCCAGAACAAGCTGTTCCATCACCTTTCCAGGGACAGAAGTGAGGCTGACTGGCCTATAGTTGCTTGGGTCCTCCTTGCCCTTTTTAAAGACTGGAGTGATATTGGCTATCCTCCAATCCTCAGGTACTTCTCCTGTTCTCCAAGAGCTGTCGAAAATGATAGCGAGCGGCTCAGCAATCACTTCCGCCAGCTCCCTCAGCACACGTGGATGCATCCCATCCGGGCCCATGGATTTATGTGCATTAATCCCTTTTAGACGCTCCTGGACCACTCCCACCTCAACCAGAGGGAAGCTGTTCATTTCCCAAACTCTCTTACTTTCTTCCAGTGTCTGTGGGTAATGAGGGGCCGTTGAAGTGAAGACCGAAGCAAAGAAGGCGTTCAGTATCTCTACCTTCTCAGCATCCCCTGACACCAGGACACCCACCTCGTTCAGCAAGGGACCCACACTATCCCTGGCCATCCTCTTACTATTCACATATCTAAAAAAACCCTTTTTATTATCCTTTATGTCCCTTGCCAGTTTCATCTCCAAGTGGGCTTTAGCCTTCCCAGTCGCATCCCTACAGGCCCTGACAACATTTCTATATTCATACCAGGTGCTCAAACCCTTTTTCCACAGTTCATAGATCTTCTGCTTCCCTTTGAGTTTACTCATTAGCTTCCTGCTCATCCACGCAGGTCTTCTGCCTCTCTTTCCCAATTTCTTGCTCAAAGGGATGCACCGATCCTGTGCTTGGAAGAAGCGCTGTTTAAATGCTAGCCAGCTCTCACAGGCTCCCTTACCTTCTAACAGCGTAGCCCACGGGATAGCTCCTATTAGGTTGCAGAAGAGATAAAAGTTAGCTCTTCTAAAATTCAGGGTAGCTATCCTACTTTTTGGCTTGCTTCTTCCTCTCAGGATCTTGAACTCTACCATTTCATGGTCACTTTGTCCCAAGCTGCCCACGACCTTCACTTCCCTAACGAGTCCATCCTTGTTGGTTAAAACAAGGTCCAGTACCCGCCCTCCCCTTGTAGGTTCCTGCACCATCTGTAGTAGGAAATTGTCTTCTACACATTGCAGAAATTGTCTGGACTGGATACGACTGGCCCTGTTGCTTGCCCAGCTAATATCTGGGTAATTGAAGTCCCCCATAAGGACCAGCTGCTTGTAGAATGTACTATCAACTTGGTCTTCCTGATCAGGGGGCCTGTAGTACACACCAGTGTCACACTAGCCTGCCCCTTGATTCTTACCCACAAGCTCTCAACTGATGGATCATCCTTCCCCAGATGGAGTTCAATACATTCTAGCTGCTCTCTCACATAAATAGCAACTCTTCCACCTCGCCTCCCTCTTTCCTTCCAAAAAAGCACATAGCCATCCATGACAGCGTGCCAGTCATCCAGGCTGTCCACCACATCTCTGTGATCGCAATGAGATCGTGGCCCTGCGACCGCACAAAGATCTCTAACTCTTCCTGTTTATGACCCATGCTATGTGCATTCATATATAGACACTTTAGGGAGGCAGCAGATGCAGATATCCTCAACAGGTCACAGGAAGAATTCCAACAGGGGATAGGCAATGGTGGCTCCACTGAGGAGTCCTCAGGGCAATCCACAGAATTTTCCCTACTACTGCATGGAACAGCATTCCCAAGTCCGTCACTGTGCCGTTGGCCTTTAGCTTCTTCCACCATGAACTCTCGTCGTTTCACCTAAAGCGCTTGCGTGACCCAGCAGCCTTCGTGATATCCCCTTCCCCCTTCTTAACTAGTTTAAAGCTCGTTCAATGAGCCCTGCCATCTCCTGGGCAAGGATCCGCTTTCCCCTTGGAGACAGGTGAGCCCCGTCAGCAGTCATCATGCCAGGAGCTGAGTACACCAGCCCTTGATCAAAAAACCCAAAGTTCCTATGCCAGCACCAGCCTTTCAGCCACTTGTTCAGCTCCTGGGTTCTCCTAACCTGTTCTGAACCCCTCATCCCACTGGTAGGGATAGAGGAAAATATTATTTGAGCTCCCCGTCCCTCAACAAAGCGCCCTAGGTCCCGGAAATCCCTTTTGATAGCTCTCAGGCTACACTTTGTGATTGCATCAGTGCCTGCTTGAACTATCAATAATGGGTAATAATCAGAGGATCTCACCAGCCCTGGAAGCCTTCTGGTGATGTCTCTGACCCGGGCTCCAGGGAGGCAGCACATGTCCCTGCATGTAGGTTCAGGTCTGCATATTTGGCCCTCTGTCCCCCTGAGGAGGGAATCTCCTACCACAATTACCCTTCTCTCTTTCCTAACAGGGGCAGTCTCAAGGCGTGCAGTTGATTGCCTCACTCTAGGCACCCGCTTCCTCTGAGGCAGAGGGGCTGCCTTTGACTCTTCACTTACCTCCTCCTCCTGAACTTCCAGGGCCCCAAACCTATTGCTTAGGGGAACCTGGGGGAGCAGGGTAGGCAGGCAGGGGGAGTGCCTACAACGGCAAGCCGGGACTGTCTTCCAGGCTTCCTCCAGGGTTCAGGTCACTCCCTTCTGCCTGACCAGGACAGGGCAGGGGTACCATCACCAGTTGCGGGGTGACTTCCTGGCACGCTTCCCTCTGGGGCGCCAGGGAGCTACTCCACCAGTCAATCTCCCACTCACAGTCCCTGATAGTCCTTAGTCTTCTGACCTCTTCTTTTAGTTCAGCCACCATACTGAGTAGATCGTCCACCTGCTCACACCTCACACAGGTGAGGTATTTGCCTCTTCCCTGGCAGCAGCAGACTCAGGCATTCCGTGCAGCCAGAGACCTGAACCGCAGCATCCCTAGGCAGGTCCACTTTCGGGGTTGCCACATTTTTGTAAGGGGAACCTCTCCGCCTGGTGGAGACCATGGTTTAACTGTCTGGGCACACAGCAGACAGGAACCTTGGCTCGCCCTGTGTACTCCGTGAGCAGAAGCTGTCCACTCAATTTACCCTCTATGAGGGTGGTCTCGCCTTGCCTGCTTGCCCTGCCTGTGCGAACTGCTGCATCACACCCTTCTGCCGTGCCACGCCCTGTTCACCTCACTACAGGTCGCTGGCGCTCCCAGGGGCCCCTCTTATATTGAGAAGGATTATTCCTGTCACCCTTAGCTCCACCCCCGATGAGTCACCGCGCCGTGCAGTCCTGGCACGGGGCAATGGCTGCTGGTGGGACCCTCGCTTGCTCGCTCTCTCCTTTTTGCCCTTGCGGATCTATTCCCGGGCTTGTAGCTTTCAGGAAGGGTCCCTCGATGCAGTCTCCCACTCCAGAGCCCTTCTCCTCAGCGAGGAGTCCACCAGGACTCCCGGGTCTTTTTCCAGAGAGCTGCTTTCCAGCATGTCAACCCTAACCTGTACATGGGGCTACTCCTCACTAGGTGCACTCACCCCCGTTGAATTTCATAAGATTCCTCTCTGCCCAACTCTCCAACCCATCCAGATGTCACTGAATGGCAGCACAGCCTTCTGGCATGTCAGCCACTCCTCCCAGTTCTGTATCATCAGAAAACTTGTTCAGGGTATACTTGTGGCAACCATCAGAGAGCAACACGCAATTCGATATGAATTTTAGGTGAAGCCATTTTTTTGGGTGAAATCACACAGATTATATGCCTTTATTACTGCAAACATGGCAAGCTAAAAAACTGCTAATTGGTTACACATACTGTTCACACCATACTGATTGGTACTAACCAATTATAATGAGTTCTGATAAACATATCTTATAGCTAAATATTGTTAGTTTACCTTTGATGCCTAAAAGTATCCGCACACCTTCTGTTTTGACCATCTTATTATGGTTGGTTCTTAACATGTTCCATTACTCCCAAGTACCTTTCCATAACTACTTCTTGGTTTAGGGTAGCCTGTACTCCTATCAACAAGGCCACTGTGTTTTGAGAATGTGATTACTAAGATCCTCTCAGCATGAGTAACTTTTCATGTCTCATGGGAACAGAAGAATATTGTCAGGGCCTAAATCTTGGGAGAAGAGAGCTAGGCTGCTAGCGGGCCTGCTGTCCTCTCCGACATATACTCTGTCCCTTCATCCAAGTCGTTGATGAATATACTGAACAGGGCTGGACCCAGGACTGACCCCTGAGGAACACCACTTGTTACAGGCCTCCAACTAGACTCTGTGCCACTGATCACAACCCTCTGGGCTCTGTCTTTCAGCCAATTTTCAATCCACCCCACTGTCCATTCATCTAACTCACTTTTCCTGAGCTTGCCTATGAGGATACTGTGGGAGACAGCATCTAAAGCCTCGCTCAAGTCAAGATAGACAACGTCCACTGCTCTCCATCTACCCATCCAGTCATGCCCTCGTAGAAGGCTATCAGGTTAATCAGATATGACTTTCCCTTTGTTAGCGGTTGCAATCGCAAAGAACTTATCTATGCAGAGCAGATAAGCAGGCACTTCTTTATTCCAGCACTGGGGAACACGGGGGATAGCTCCACCAAAGACGTGTTCGCCCAAAGGTACAAAGCAGAACATATTTATACAATTTTTAACAAAGATCATTGCGCAAAATGCTCGCTTCTTAGCTTGACCTTTACAATGATTGGCTTTTGATTGCTTCGCTTTATCTATATTCTTATTCTATAAAAATCATTGGTTAGCTATGCTGATTATTTTAAATACAAAGGGGGAGGATATTGATTAGCATATTCATGTTATTTCCAGGAAATCATTATCATATGTTAATGTCCCTTTGCGCATGCATAGTTCTGTTGAGCGGGGGTCCTCTGGTGGTCATTGATAGTCTTCCTCACTGTGTCCACTTGCGCAAGGTTACTTCGTCTTCGGCTGTTGTTTCATAACTGCAGTTTCTTCATATACTTATTGTTTTAACTCAAGGTCCATGACTGGTACCCATTGTTTTAATCCAAGGTCCATAGAGATTCTTCATAGTGATAAAGACACAGCATTTTGTTCCTAAAAGTTCTAGTGTACAGTATATTCTCTTACTATTACGGTTCGCTAAAATCAAATATAATCAATTGTTTGTAACACCTTGGTGAATCCGTGCTGACTACTTCTGATAACCGTCTTTTCCTCCACATGTTTTGAGATGATCCCCAGAACGAGCTTCTCCAACATCTTTCCAGGGATGGAGGTGAGGCTGACTGGCCTGTAGTTTCCCGGGTCATCCTTCTTGCCCTTTTTGAAGATTGGAGTGACGTTGACTTTCCTCCAATCTTCAGGCACCTCACCTGTTCTCCAGGATCTTTCAAAGATGATGGATGGAGAGTGGCTTAGCAATGACTTCTGCCAGTTCCCTCAGCACTAGCGGGTGCATCCCATCAGGACCCATGAACTTGTGGATATCCAGTTTATTTAATTGGTTTCTAACTAGATCTTCCTCAACCAAGGGAACATATTCCTTCCTCCAGACTTTCTCTGTTACCTCCAAAGTCTGGGGCTCCTTACATCTGGCCTGAGCAGTAAAGACTGAAGCAAAGACGGCATTCAGTAACTCTGCCTTCTGTGCCTCCTCCATCACCACGACACCTGTCTCATTCAGCAGTGGGCCCACATTTTCCCTGGTTTTCCTTTTGCCACCAATATACTTGAAGAAACCCTTCCTGTTAACCTTGACTTCCCTTGCCAGGTTTAGCTCCGAGGAGGCCTTGGCTTTTCTTGTTTCATTCCTGCATACCCTGACAGCATTCTTGTAATCTTCCCAAGTGGTCAGTCCCTTCTTCCACGAAATGTAGACTTCCTTCTTCCACATGAGCTTTTTCAGAAGCTCTCTGCTCAACCAAGCAGGTTTCCTGCTTCCCTTGCCTGATTTTTTGCTCTTAGGGATACACCAATCCTGAGCTTGAAGAAAGTGGTCCATGAATATCAGACAGCTCTCATGAGCCCCTCTGCCTTCCATAGCCCTGACCCATGGGATTTCTCCAAGCAGTTTCTTAAAGAGGTCAAAATTAGCTTTCCTAAAGTCCAAGGTTGCAGTCCTACTTGTTGCTTTGTACCTAGTACCCATGATCCTGAACTCTATCTTCTCATGATCACTACAACCAAGGCTGTCCCCAACCTTAATGCCCTCCACCAGTCCCTCTTTGTTTGTCAGCACTAGGTCCAGTAGTACACCTCTCCTTGTTGGCTCCTCTATCACCCGAGTCCAAAATTATCATCAACACACTGGAGGAACCTCCTGGACTGTGCTTGGCTGTGTGGCCTTCCCAGCAGATATCAGGGTGGTTGAAGTCTCCCAGGAGAACCAAGGCCTGTGATTGTGAGGCTACTTTCAGCTGTCTATAGAAGGCCTCATCACCTTCCACATCCTGATCAGGTGGCCTGTAAAAGACACCCACAACAGTATCACCCATGCAAGACTGTCCCTTAATCTTTACCCCCAAGGTCTCCACTTGCTCTTCATCCACCCCCAGGGAGAGCTCGATGCATTCCAGTTGCTCTCTCATATAAAGAGCAACTCCACCGCCTTGCATTGTTGACCTATTTTCCTGAAAAGGACATAGCCATCCATCACAGCATTCCAGTCATGTGAGCTATACCACCATGTCTCAGTAATCGCAATGAGCTCATAGCCCTGCAACTGTACACAGATGTCCATTTCCTCCTGTTTATTCCTTATGCGGCATGCGTTTGTGTACAGGCATTTCACCCCCAACATTGGGCTGTATCCTGAGTTCAGTTAGGATAAAGTTAATTTTCTTTCTAGTAGCTAGAGGACGTGAGGAAGTGGGATGAGCAGCCTACCTCAACCCTCCGAGAATGGGTAAATGAGCTACAAGTTAAAGCAGTCACACAAAGATATTTTTCCAGGAAAAATGCTGCACCAGTTTCCACTGGACATTTCCCTAGACCAAGCATAAGGCCTGCCTGAATGTCTTATCCGCTTGAAGGGACCTCTAAGTCTTTTCTGCAAGAACTGAGGAGTGAATTTGATGAGCAAGATTAGAAGGGGGGCCCTGCCTCCAGCCACCTGGAGGAGAGGGACAACTGGGTTTATTGGAGTGTGTGGATCCAATAGCCTGGCACGTCAGACCCACAAGAGTACAAGGCTCTAGTAGATACTGGTGTCCAGTGTCACCTAATGCCATCGAATCATGAAGGGGTAGAACCCATCTGTATTTCTGGAGTGAAAGGGGGATCACAGCAGTTGACTGCTAAAGGCTCAAGTGAGCCTAACTGGGAAGGACTGGGAAAAACACCACATTGTGACTGGCCCAGAGGCTCCGTGCATCTTGGGTACAGACTATCTCTCTAGAGGGTATTTTAAACACCAAAAGGTTACCAGTGGTGTTTTGGAATAGCTGCCCTAGAGATAGTGGAAATTGAACGATTGTCTACTTTGCCTGGACTCTCGGAGGATCCTTCTGTTGTGGGGTTGCTGAAGGTCAAAGAATAACAGGTGCCAATTGCAACCACACCAGTACACAGACAACAATACCACACCAATTGAGGCTCCCTGATCCCCATCCAGAAGCTGATTCATCAACTGGAGAGTCAGGGAGTGATTGGTAGAACCCGCTCATGCTTCAACAGTCCAATATGGCCAGTGCCGAAGTCCAATGGCAAGTGGAGGCTGACAGTAGACTATCATGGCCTGAATGAAGTCACGCCGCCTATGAGTGCTGCAGTACTGGACATGTTAGAACTCCAGTATGAACTAGAGTCAAAAGCAGCCAAGTGGTATGCCACCACTGACATTGCAAATACTTTTTTCTTAATTCCTTTGGTGGCATGGTGCAGGCCACAGTTTGTAAAAATGTTGAGTTCCTGGTTTCATATTGTTGTAGTTTTGCGTGCCTGGGTTGTGGTGGAGAATGGGGGGGGCTGCAGGGGTGGCTTCTGCAAGAAGCAGCTAGAAGCTTTCTGCAGGGTCGAGAGAGTAAACACCAGCCAACTCAAGGCTGGAGTCGTTGTTGACCAAGGCCGAGCCAATCAGCGATGGTCATAGCGCTTCTGTGAATCACATTTAGGAGAAAAAAAAGCACTAGAAGCTGCTTTTCACAATTTTGCAAGATAGTTCCTCCCATGGCTTGGAGTAAGTGAGTTGAAAAAGCTATACTTAACATATCTGCTAGCATGAGTTATTCCAAAGGGACACAAGTGATGTTATCCATAGATTGCAATTAGAAGTTTCCTCCTTAAGTAACGTAGTTAGACAAAATCGGATGGCCTTAGATCTGCTACTTGCCAAAGAAGGAGGTGTGTGCATGGTAATAAATCAAAGCTGTTGTGCTCAGGAAAAAGAAATTGAAACAGATTTAAATAATATGTGGAAACAAACAAAGATTCTTCACCAAGTAGCTCAAGATGATACATCGTGGGGATTTAAAGAGGTTTGGAATAAGCTTACTCCCTGGCTCCCAAACTGCCTGGCTCAAACAACTTTTCACATTTGTTCTTATGATAAGCATTTTAGTTTTAATTTCTTGTGTGGTGATTCAATGTTCTTTGTGGTGTTGTAAACAGACCACTATAACATACAGGGATTGGAGGAGAAATAAAATAAGGCATCAAGTAGAGACAGGTGAATACTTTTCAAAATCATTAGGATAGTGTAGTATAATTTGAGATTACAAAAGAATTTGTAAGGATAATGAAAAGGGGGGAATGATTCAATGAAATATAATAATGCTGAATAGATTGATGTAGATGTAGCTTGAGACAATATAACTTTAATTTGTGTATTTTAAGAATATATTTGTTTTGGATTTTAGTAGAATATGGTTGTAACTATGTGAGCTGTTTTGTGAAAGCGGCTACAAAACTTAGCCATAACAGTGCAACAGCCTTGAAGCTAGTGAAGATAGAGGAGTCATAATAATGAGACCAATGACCAATTAAGAGACAGAGTATATCTTGTTTTCAAAGGGGTTCCTAACTAGTTTTTGTAGGAATGTGTTTTTGAGCTCAGGAATGTGTTTTGGTAACTATGGAGAAAACCGTAAAGAGCATGTGCTGAGAGAGAGGAAGATGTCCAGCCTTCATCCCTGAAGACCACCGGAAGACCCCCTAAGTGTCACTGAGCATGCTCTATCTGGGAGGAGTTAATGTAAATGACTTCCTGGAAATAATTTGCATAACCCTGCCTTTTCTTAGACATTATAATGAATATGTATAGTTAATCTGTATAAATATGAGAAATTTGGCTTTAATGGGTGCACACATTTGGAGGAGCGATCCCCTGTGTGCCCAGCGCTGCAATAAAGGATACCTGCTCAATAGTCACCAAGGCTATTGAGTTTTGATTCCGGCTTTCCAAGGCATCAGGGGCCTGCACAGGAGATCCAGATT
Organism: Porphyrio hochstetteri; assembly: GCA_020800305.1. Classification (NCBI taxonomy): domain Eukaryota; kingdom Metazoa; phylum Chordata; class Aves; order Gruiformes; family Rallidae; genus Porphyrio; species Porphyrio hochstetteri. The sequence goes on from JAJHSY010000128.1 coordinate 132,223, forward strand.
TTAGGAATAAAATGGCAAGACGGACATTGTCAGATCCCAATGGTCGTTATCAATAAAATAGCAGCTATGTCTCCACTGACCAACGAAAAGGAAACACAAGTTGTTTTAGGTATTGTGGGTTTCTGGCAAATGCATATCCCCAACTACAGTCTCATTGTGAGCCCTCTCTACCATGAAACCCGGAGGAAGAACGATTTCCAATGGGGCCCTGAGAAGCAACAAGCCTTCGAACAAGCTTTCAGCAGAGCCAGCAAGGTAAAGGTGTCCGGAGCAGAAAATTGTGACAGTGGTCCTTCCTTGAATGGCTAAAACAGCAGCAAAAGAGCCCAAAAAGCCCAGGGAGATAGAGGGTTTCCAAGCACGCCCCACCACACACCCCACTAACAGGGGAGAGGGAGCTCCTGATGATAGGCGGCTCTGACTCAGCGTGGGTGGGGACAAGAGCGAAGGTGACTCAACCCCCCCAGTACAAGAGCAGCTCTCAGGGAGTGTGAGTGACCAGGAGCATGGCAGACAGGGTGTGGCAAACAGCACATCAGAACTGCGTGGCATGTGTGGAAAATGCTGGGGAATGTTGCTTTTGCAAACTGAAATGGGTTGTGGTATTTTTCTTTGCTGACTTGGGAAGTGGAGGACTCAGGCTGCCTCATCAGGAATCAGGAATTGTTTACTGGGGGACTTAGGAAGATAAAGGACAATTGTCAATCAAGATATAGAACAGATAAGGCGTAAGTTGAGGGGGAATACTGCTGCTCAGCTGCCTAGCAGTGGAGGGTCCCCATTTGGCTTCAATGGGCCCAGACAATACAAAGATACACAACAGTTAAGGGCTATGTAATATAAACAGTAGTAATTTAGAAAGATACTGCATTTGGCTCAGTAAGCTCATGAATAATATTTTCTTCACCAAGGGGAAGCAGGCACCTGCCAGACATGCACTGTGCAATGTGTATTATGCTATGTACTGTTGTGAAGAAGGCGCCGTGTTTGAGCCTGTAAACCTGGGAAGTACCTAATTCATAGATAAACAAGGAAGGGATTTTGGATTAGGAATAGGGTATAAAATGCTGAAAACTCTGACCACAGGTGTGCCTATTTCACTAGGACACCTGCTCTTGCAAGAATGTATAATAAATTGTTGCTTCACTAGTATGTCTACCGCGAGTCCTTTCTTAGGACCTTTGGCATTTCTCACACGTGTCAGTTTGCACAGGGAGGGCATGAGGGAAGGGCATAGCCACCCTACTGGCTCAGCAGGTGTGTCCATCATCCCCACCTCGGAAGAAGCCTAGCCATGGCATCCACCCGGTAGAGGGCCCAGACCTCTCTGCTTGCAAGAAGGAATGTGGCAACCCAGACAGAGCTGCCACAAAAGCATGTGACCACCCAGACCTCTGGCTGCATGGAGTGCCAGAGCCTGGCTCTGGTGGTGGGTAGCAATAGTGAGAATGGCTGAGGTGTAACCAGGTGGATGATCTGCTCAGCTTGGTGGTGGAACTGCGAGAAGTGGACAGGTTGAGGAGCATCAGGGAGGCTGAGAAAGAAATTGACTGGTGGGCTTAAGCTCTGCCCTCCCTGAAACAGAAGCAGGAACAACCACCAATCAAAACCCCAGGTGGGGGGGACCTTGTATCCTCCCCCTGCCAGGCAGAAAGCACTGTCTGAAAAGGAGAGCCTCATTGCCCACTTTGCCCTCCCAAGTGCCTCTACACAACAGGTACAAGGCTCTGGATGTGGAAGGCTATTCAGTGGAGGATATGGGTGATAGTCAAGCTACACCAGAGGCCAGAAAGGCCTGCGCCCCATATCGTGACCACCTCTACTAAGAAGAAAAGGTGGGTTGTAGTTGTAGGGGACTCCCTTCTAAGGGGAATGAAAGACCCCATATGCAGGGCAGACCCTCCCCTTTGAGAGGTCTGCTGCCTGTCTGGGGCCCATGTTAAAGAGGTCACCAGGAAACTCCCTAGCCTGGTGCAGCCCTTGGACTACTATTCACTGCTGCTTCTCCATGGGGGTGAGGATGAGGCCGCAATGTGCAATGCTAAAACCATCTAAAGAGACTTCAGGGTCTCTGAAGGGCTCAAGAACACAGGTTCTTGTGGGCAGTGACGTTGGGAGGAACAGGTGGATGCAGTCCATAAATGCCTGGCTACATAGCTGGTGTCATCACCACAACTTTGGGTTCTTTGACAATGGAATGGCCTACACAGCACCAGGTTTAATGAACCTCTCTCAAAAGGGAAAAAGGATCTTTTCCCAGGATCTTGCAGGGCTTATTGACAGAGCTTTAAACTAGGCTTGGTGGGGGGTGGGGTGGGGTGGTGGGATAGCATCAGCCTTGCCTGTGACAGGCTGCGGGACATGCTCAATTTGGAGGGCCAAGTTGAGGGTGCTGGAGAGGGTCCTTAGCTGGTTGCTCAGGGACATTCTGGACACAATGCAGAGTGTTGGAAGTCTAGGGGTGATGACCCAGGGGCTCCCAAGGCAGCAGGAACCAATAGGGAATCACTGGGAAAATACTTCAAAGGAACTCCAGCTAGTAAGTCAGCCTCATTGGGGCCCCAGATGAAATGTCTCTATGCAAACACACATAGCATGGGGAACAAACATAAGGCGTTGGAGACATACGCACTCCTGCAGGACTATGTCCTTATTGGCATTATGGAGACATGGTGGTATGGCTTCCAAGACTGGAGCATTAGGATGGAAGGATACAGGCTTTTTAGGAAGGACAGGCAGGGCAGGCAAGGAGGGGGTGTTGCCCTCTATGTCAATGACCAGCTGGAGTGCATGGAGCTCCACCTGGGGATGGATGAGGAGCTGACCAAGAGCCTATGGGCCTCTTTCTTTTTCTGGATATTTATGTGTTTAAATAAGTGATACTTTGAGAGTATCATATTATTTTACTTCTTACCCTAAAATGAAAAGTAAGGCTATTTCCCCATGTCCATTTATGTTCATAGTACTTATTTCTACATTAAGGAAAACTAGGCATTATCAACAAGTGATTTTTAAATTAAGAAGCATGAGTAGCTTCCTCATACATGTTTCTGAGTGTGTGTAACACTTCTGACAAATGTACTCAAAGCATTTCAGTTGTGTTTCTTGGACACTGTACTGCTATCACTGTTCTTTCCCGCAGAAAAAAAATAGCAGAGGTTTTAGCTTTTGTGGCAGACAGATCTGCTGTTTATTTGCAGCTCCATGGAGTCCAACTGTCCGTAGAACACATCTGTAGACATCTGTGAAGTCTCTGGTGACTTTTTTTCCATACTACAGGTAGCAGTATGTTGTGTAAACTCCAACAGATGGTCAAACAGTTAAAAATATAACTGGAAGGTGAAGAATAGGAACACACTTTTTATGCTTTTCTGATAAGTAACCAGTTTCTTCATTTACTGTGTATTACTTACTGTGTCTAGGAAACACATACATTGAAATAGAGATTTTCTAATATTCTGCTTTTGTTCAAAAACTGAAAACCACAGGTCCTGCCTAACTCTGACGGACATTGAAAGAGGGAGGGCTGAGCTGAACTCAAGCTTCAATCCCCAGTCTTAGTTGGATATAACGCTTGATATTTCTCACCTCTAGGTTTTGCATATATAGCTATTGTGACTTGCTTATACTGGTCACAGAATCACAGACTCACAGAATTGTAGGGGTTGGAAGGGACCTCGAGAGATCATCAGGTCCAACCCCCCTGCCAAAGCAGGCTCCCTAGCTCATATTGCACAGATAGGCGTCCAGACAAGTCTTGAATATCTCCAGAGAAGGAGACTCCACCACCTCCCTGGGCAGCCTATTCCAGTGCTCTGTCACCCTCACTGTGTAAAAGTTCTTCCGCATGTTGGTGCGGAACTTCCTGTGCTCCAATTTGCAGCCATTGCCCCTTGTCCTATCTCCACAGACACTGAAAAGGGGCTGGCTGTTTCCCCCTGCATCCCATACTTAAGATATTTATAAACATTAATTAGGTCCCCCCTTAGTCTTCTTTTCTCAAGGCTGAACAGTCCCAGCTCACTCAGCCTTTCCTCATAGGGGAGATGTTCCAGGCCCTTCATCATCTTCGTAGCCCTCCTCTGGACTCTCTCAAGGAGGTCCCTGTCTTTTTTATACCAGGGAGCCCAGAACTGGACACAATACTCCAGGTGGGGCCTGACCAGGGCAGAGTAGAGGGGGAGGATCACCTCCTTAGACCTGCTGGCCACACTCTTCCTAATGCATCCCAGGATCCCATTGGCCCTCTTAGCCACCAGGGCACACTGCTGGCTCATAGCCAACCTGTCATCAACCAGGACCCCCAGGTCCTTCTCCACAGAGCTCTTCTCCAGCAGGTCATCCCCCAGCCTGTACTGATACAGACGGTTATTCCTCCCCAGGGGCAAGACTTTACACTTGCTTTTATTAAACCTCATCTGGTTTCTCCCTGCCCAGCTTTCCAGCCTGTCCAGGTCTCGCTGGATGGCAGCGCAATGTTCCTGCGTGTCAGCCACCCCTCCCAGCTTTGTATCATCGGCGTACTTGCTGAGGGTGGATGCTGTCGAGTGTTCCCCGCATCCTAATCCAGATCTTGGGAAACTTTTAGGTCCAGGGGCTTCGAAAGAGCGGGACGGCGCTAGGAATCAGACCGCACACCAATATGGCTAAAAGCAGTCAGTTCGTTTATTCTACAGAGCATCGTGATTATATACTCTCTAGCAAGCTTAACAAAGCATGGCTGGGAACCACGGGGGGAGGGAAGTGAAAACAGTGAAGGCGATAGAGCGGACACCTGTGCAAGGCCTATATCTTATCTTGTCTCAGAGGAATGTTTCAGAATTAGGAGCTTCTATTCACAGCCCATACTCCTTAACCCATTATCTGACTTTGCTGCTAGCTCCACATTCCTTTAAAGTGATATTTCATTCTGGCTGTTTTGTTCGCAGGGGTAGAGAGTGAGGAATATGTGGCCGTTCTCATGGAGCCATTCCTCCACAGTTCCCTCTTTTTCTTTTTGCGCAAACAAAACAGCTGAAGACAAGGCCTTGCTCAGAAGTCTCTTAACAATCTGTATAATGCAAGGAATAACAGTTAAAATCACCAAAACAACTATCAATATAATTAACACACCCTTTAACATGTCTCTAGCCCACACAATAATTCCCCATTTGTTAAACCATCCATCGAGCCAGCTACCCTCATATCTCAGTTTCGCCAGCTGGCTTCGCAATGTTGCAATACTTTTGATGGATCAATTCTGAATGGTCTGACAAATTCATGCAGCACATACCCTCAAAATCTTCACAACCATGACCTAGGAGTAAGAAATCTATTGCAGCTTGATTTTGAAAAGTAGCATGTCTAATGCTATCCATGTCAGTTAGCAAACCACATAGTCCAATGGGTGTAGCATTAGTTTGCTTACAGAGCCAACAGCCCAATCTCGTAAGTTTTTTAAGAGCAGCAGCAGAAGCCACTCCTGGGGCTAGTATTGATGATGCTATTATTTCTGCAGGTCCCCAAAATGTTACTTGGTCATCACAGTCCTTCTCAAATTTGTGAATGCTTCTACGCACTCATCCTCTTAATTTACGTTGTTTCGCATGTATCATGGCCAAGTTAGGAGTCAGCAAGGTAAGACGACCAAGACTGCAGGGGCCACCATTCAAACGTGATGGAATTCCACTCCAGGCTCGGTCTCCACATATCAAAAAGATGCCAGGAGGCAACGTGAGCGGTATGGCTGATGATTGGGAAATATTTGGACTCGTACAACCACACCAAGCAGCAGCATTATGATATATACTAAGCATAGCGTTAACATTCTGACCTCTACAAGTAATGCTATAAGTATAATTAAAATATATACAAGCATCCATCATCACAGAGCCCCATAGTGTTAACCCTTGAGGTTCCGGTGTCTGCTGTGGAAGATGGAGTAGCCACAGAAAGACACAGTGTATTTTGACCAGTGATGTTTGCAAGAGTTACCCAAACATTCTGCTTTGGCTGAGCAACTACCCAGGCCTGATTATACGGGGGTCAGCAATAAATCTGGATGGGCCACGAAACCCATTCTCCTCAATTCCCCCTTTTTGTTTATGGACCAGCCAGATTTTTGCAAAAAGCATTATCCATCCTGCAAAAGAAACACTGTGACATACACGGCAAAAATAACTAACAAAAGCATAAGTCCTTATTTAACTATATTTAAAAGCCATCCTATAAACGAAAAGCCATACTATAAAATGTGACAAGCTAAAAACTGCTAATTGGCTACACACACTGTTCACACCAAAGTGATTAATTAGTAATTATAACGAGTTTTGATAAGCATATCTTCTAGCTAAACATTGTTAGTTTACCTTTGATGTCTAAAAGTTATCTGCTCACCTGCTGTGTTTTGGCCTTCTTATTACGGCTGGTTCTTGACATATTCACTTACTTCCAAATAACTTCTCACAACTCCTTGGTTTAAGGCAGTCTGTCCACCTGCCTTCAAGGCCGCTACGTTTTGAAAATGTGATTACCAAATACCTCTCAGCATGAGTACTTTTCCTGTCTCGTGGGAATTCAAGGATACTGTCGGGGCCTGTGTCTTTGCGAGGAGAGTCAGGCCGCCGGCAGGCCTGCTGTCCTCCCTGACAATTTTTTTTTTTTCTTTTAGTATCTGCGTTTCAAAAACTGCTTTTAGAGGTCTCTGCAAGGGCCCTTTGCAGAAAGCTCAATAAGCATGGCAGTAAGACATGTACCGTAATTGCCAAATCCAATAACCCGAATTTGACCACTGACAATAACCATCCTGAAATTTCCCACTCATGAAACCAATTGTCTGATCCAAACAGTCCCTTTTCTTGTTGTATCTTTTCTGTTTGAGCTATTAATTTCTGAATGCTTGCATGAATTGACTGAGAGTGGTCAGCCAGATTCTTTGTTTGCTTTGCCAATCAGGAGTGTCAGAGGTGCAGATAATATCAACCTCACACAGTCTGTGATCTTAGGCTGTGCAGAAATCACTATTTCTCTACTTTTCATTTACCATAAATAGATGCATAGCTCAAAGACTGTTAGATGGTTCAAAATGTCCCACAGCAAAACTCATAGTCCACTGTGGCTGCAGCTGGAACAATCGACTTCAGTTACTGTGATCAGGATCCCATCCTGGTTCATGCAAGCTTGATTTCTTCTGGATCCACAGCTTTATCCACTTCACTGGGTCCCACTTGGTTCCTGTATCTGTAATGACACAGGCAGATCTCCTTCCCCAAGTTAGTACCTGCAACTTCATTTCATTTTTTTTTTTTTAAACTTTTTTCTCTTGGTTTTTTTTTCTTTTCTTTTTTTTTTCTTTTTCAAACCTCCTTTTAAACCTACTGCATGTTTCACCATTGAAGGTACCAAACTGTTCTGTGGCAGACATAAATAGTTCAAAACATAAAGAGCTTTGTTTAATCAATCAGCCGGAGAGATACCCTTCTCTCCCCGTTTTTGTTTGTGAAGCAAACGCTTGAGAGTTTGATTCATACATTTCACTATGGCTTTGCATGAGGATTGTTGACAATCCAGGCACAACTGTACAATCCCTTTAGCCTCAGCAACCAACAAGTGGCATTGTCATTGAAGTACCTTAGCAGATTGGTTAACAAAAATGCATGCAACTTCTGAGCTCGTGCAAAGCGTCTGCTGAGGAGCAGCCCAGGCCGGTGCTAGCAGCCTGTCTGCTCTCTGGTTTCTGTCTGCTAGACCTTGAGTTAGTCAGTCAGCTCAGTGTGGCTGCAAATATGGGTAATAAAATGCTGATGCATAATACCACACAATAATCTAATCCAGTTAATATTTCCAAGCAACTTTTGAACATCATTTAATGTGCTAACCTCAGCTTTGATTTCAATCCTCTGAGGTGTTACGGTACTTTTATCAACATGTCAGTCCAAATATTTCCATACTGCCTTCTTTTGAATTTTCTGTAATCTGTAACCCCTTGCTTTTCAAATGCACTGTTAACTCATGAATCAATCTTTCAACGTCCAAGATTTTTCCCGCAATCAATATCTCATCCATGTAATGATAAAAGATTAGATCAGGATGCATTTTTCGTACTGGAGCAAGTGCCCAGGCTACATAAGTCTGGCACATAGTTGGTGAATTTTTTATGCCTTGTGGGAGCGCACCCAGTGATACCTTTTGAAAAAGAAAACCCAATCTTTTAAAAATTTTGGCATGTTCCACAGACTTGTGGAAGGTTTGATATGACCCTTAGTCTAGTGCACCTGTAGTAAATCTTATAAGTGGGCAATTTTTTCCTTGAGTAAGCAAACATTAATCAGCCCAAACGAGGATTTATGTTTTCCAGGTTAAATTCTTAAAGTAAGCTTCCCACTTTCAATGGTCGCTATCAAAAATCCTTTTGCTTAATAACCAGCCTTGCTCTCAGTGGATAAATGCATCCCTGAACCTATAGCACATATGCTGCAAACCAATGCATCAGACAAACAACAGTGCAAGATGCAAATTGTCACATCCAGTCTGTATGGGTGGGGGGGTAGGGTGGGGGGGGCAGTTCTCCCACTACTACAGTAACTCTGTCAAGACACTCGGCTGCGCAGCACGTTATCGCGGGTCGCGACTGCTGCCCAGCACCGTTCTCCCCCCGCTGTGAACCACAGCGTGACCCCGCTAGTCAATGTGACTGAGCCCCAGGTGAGCGCTAGGACCCTGTTCTGTCCACCTCCCACCGGCCCGCTATCAACGTTCTTTTCTCCACCACCCGCTCATCCCCACATAAACTTTGCCCTGGTAATTTTCACGATTGTGTAGGAATCAAAATACCCTGATTTAACCATTTTTCCCACTCTGACGCCACCTTACGTGCCCAGGCTCCGACGAGCAGTCTCTGCAGAGTCTCTCGGGCGTCAGGAGATGTATTGATGATGTTTGTCAGGCGGTGTGGGTGGGAGCGGTAGGTGTAGATACAAAATGTGTCCCTGATCCGATGGTTGTCGAAGCCGATAATTGTCCATGGCCGTAGGTGTCCTGTGTCCTGTCCTTAGGTTTCTTGTCTGTGGGCATAGGTTCCTTGTCCGTGCCATAGTCGGTGATTCTTCGTGTCGGTAGTGTCCGGGTGGGTGGGTGGACAATTCTGCAAACCCTTTCACAGCAGGGCATGCCGTTGCCGCAACTGCCTGCTCCGCTTTCATGTTTTCCAACTTTTCAAAGACAAGCTGAAGTTTTTGATGGCGGTTAACATTTCCGACTGCGTCATGGGCTATTTTAGGCTCAGTAAAAGTTAGAGGTGAATAGATATTAAAGGCAGTCGGTTGTACTTTTTTTTTTCCACATTTTTTTCTTCCAAAGCTATCATAGTGGGGGGGTTTGCAGACCATGGTGGCAGATTTACGTGCACAACTTGCTCCCCTTCCCGGTCAGTTCCGACAGATTTATCACTTTGCTCTGATAACATGGCATAAATACTTAGCATAGTAACTGGGGTAGGTGAAAGAGCACCCAGAAACAACAAACACATTCTCCGTAGTAGATGTTTTCCCTTTTGAATCAGTTCTGTAGAACTCGCAACTGGTGTTAAAGCTGCAAAGGCTGAAGCGGCAGCAACGCAAACCGCCTCCATTTCGGTTAGAGTCCTTTCAAATAATTTCCAGAGAGTTATTAATGACTTAGCTTCTTTCGCCCCAACTGAGGGTTCGTCAAGGAGTTAAACTCCAATAGCCTCCCAAGTAGGCAAATCAAACACTGTATTTATGTTTGTTATAAGATTCCTTTCTTCGCTCCACAAAAGGAGCTATTTTAAAGCATTTTTAATTACTCTCTTAGAGAGCATATTGTATAACTCCAGTCCAACGGGAGGGAGGGCTACGAACTCCCAGGTCCAGAGGAGCAGAAGGCAATGATGGAGTAACAGCTGCCTCCTCCTTTACTTTTTTTTTATGTTGATTGCTTTTCTGTAATTTTTCTCTTCATGATATTTCCAATTTCTGCAATCGCCCAGTAAGTTTACACATTTCAGTCTCTCCTTCCTCCCCTTCTGAATCTGGCCAAGTAGCTTTGGAGGAAGGAGGGCAACTAGGAGTTGGATTCGAGGGGGTATTCTCAACAGCAGAAGCTGGAGTTTGTGTTGACTCATTAGTTTTTAAAGCAGAGAGTTTTCGGAGTAGAATTAAAGGACTCAGAAACTTCACCCCCCGAGGTGTTAGATTGCTGTTTTTCAGTTGAGTCCTGTAACTCCGCAGCATTTGAACAAACCAGGTGAACCAGTCTGCATACCGGAGTTTCTAACAGGGTGGCAGATGGTGTCACTGAGCCAGACAGAGCTTGAACAGCTGCAGCAGCTACTTGCCTCTCTGCCTGCATGGCGTTTAAGGTGTTAAATACTACACGCCAGGTCGCACCCAATGATCGCAGTAGTTTTTCTTCCTTTCGTCCAGTAATCACCACATCCCAAATATGATCTCCTATCGCTCGCCACTCAGCAACACTGAATATCAGCGCTACTTCTTCCAGGTGTCCCGACCTGCGGGCCCATTTAATTAAATCTGAAAGCCCTATTGGAGTCACCATCTCGCTTTTCTTTGAGAAAATACCTAGAGTTGGCTTCTCCGCAGCTAGCCCTATTGGAGATTCCTGCTCGCCTCTCTTAGAGAGGGTACTGAAGAGCGGTTTCTCCGCAGCTCCCCACTCCATTGTGGGCACAGAGGGCGGGTAGCGACCCCGCAACCAGCTACCGCAACACTGACGATTCTCAGCGGCACCTCCTCTGTAGCAACCGTCTCCGAAACCTTCTTTCCGGTCCCTGTTCGGGCGCCAATTGTCGAGTGTTCCCCGCGTCCTAATCCAGATCTTGGGAAACTTTTAGGTCCAGGGGCTTTGAAAGAGCGGGACGGCGCTAGGAATCAGACCGCACACCAATATGGCTAAAAGCAGTCAGTCCGTTTATTCTACAGAGCATCATGATTATATACTCTCTAGCAAGCTTAAGAAAGCATGGCTGGGAACTGCAGGGGGAGGGAAGTGAGAACAGTGAAGGCGATAGAGCGGACACCTGTGCAAGGCCTATATCTTATCTTGTCTCAGAGGAATGTTTCAGAATTAGGAGCTTCTATTCACAGCCCATACTCCTTAACCCATTATCTGACTTTGCTGCTAGCTCCACATTCCTTTAAAGTGATGCTTCATTCTGGCTGTTTTGTTCGCAGGGGTAGAGAGTGGGAATATGTGGCCGTTCTCACGGAGCCATTCCTCCACAGGATGCTATTCCCTCATCAAGGTCGTCGATGAAGATATTAAACAGGACTGGACCCAACACCGAGCCCTGGGGAACACCGCTAGTCACAGGCCTCCATTCAGATTCTGCTCCACTGATCAACATCCTCTGAGTCCGGTCCGACAGCCAGTTCTCAACCCACCTCACTGTCCACTCATCTATCCCATGATCTCTCAGCTTTGCTATCAGGATATCATGGGAGACAGTATCGAAAGCCTTGCTGAAATCAAGGTAGATGACATCTGCTGCTCTCCTTCCATCTACCCAGCTGGTGATGACATCATAGAAGGCTATGAGATTGGTCGAGCACGATCTCCCCTTGGTGAATCCATGCTGACTACTCCTCATGACCTTCTTCTCTTCCAGTTGCTTGGTGATGGCATCCAGAACGAGCTGTTCCATCACCTTTCCAGGGACAGAAGTGAGGCTGACTGGCCTATAGTTGCTAGGATCCTCCTTCTTGCCCTTTTTGAAGACTGGAGTGATATTGGCTATCCTCCAATCCTCAGGTACTTCTCCTGTTCTCCAAGACCTGTCGAAGATGATAGCAAGCGGCTCCGCCATCACTTCTGCCAGCTCCCTCAGCACACGTGGATGTATCCCATCCGGGCCCATAGATTTGTGTGCATTAATCCCTTTGAGCCGCTCCTGGACCACCCCTACCTCAACTAGAGGGAAGCTCTTCATTCCAACAAACACTCCTACTTTCATCCAGGATCTTTGGGTCCCGAGGGGCCTTTGGAGTGAAGACCAATGCAAAGAAGGCATTCAGTATCTCCACCTTCTCATCATCACCCGTTACCAGGTCCTTGCATTTTAGCTGGCAGCTAAGCACCAGGTGGCCACTCACTCACCCCTCACCCCACCAGTGGGATGGGGAGGAGAATCAGAAGAAAAAGGTAAAACTCATGGGTTGGGATAAGGGCAGTTTACCAGTACAGCAAAGGAAGAGGAAAATAACAACAGCACTTAGAATATACAAAGCAGGTGATACACAATACAATTTGCTCACCCTACTGGATGCTCAGCCTCTCCCTGAGCAGCAGCCCATCCTCCCCAGTCAGGCCCCTTTATATGCCATCATATGGTAAGGAATACCCCTTTGGCTAGTTTGGGTCACCTATCCTGGCTATGCCCCCTCCCAGCTCTTTGTCCACACAAACGAGGGAATATCAGAAGTGACTAATGATAAAAAGAACAATTATGTACTAATTTATTAGCAGCCTGAATTCTGCAGCACCTCTGCCAGCCTGTCTTGCAAAACAAGGCAATTGTATTGATGGGGTTAAGGACCTTTCTTCTGTGCTTTTCATTTGCTATGCTCTCCTTCACTATGCATTTTTTGTTGCGAATCACTTTCAAGCCTGCAAATGCCTTTTGTTCCTTAGTATTTTTGTCATTTTGTCCTGGTTTGGCTAGGATAGAGTTAATTTTCTTTCTAGTAGCTGGTGTAGTGCTGTCTTTGGGAGTTAGGATGAGAACAGTGCTCATAATACACTGGTGGTTTTAGTTGTTGCCAAGCAGTCAAGGACTTTTCAGCTTCTCATTCTGCCCTGCTAACAAGAAGGTGAGGAGCACCCAGGAAGCTGGGAGGGGACACATCCAGGACAGGTGACCCAAACTGGCCAAAGGGGGTATTCCATACCAAATTACATCATGCTCAGCATGAAGGGGGTCTGGTGGGGGGAGGAGCACATGGCTCCAGGGTGTGCGACTTGGGGATGGTCTGGCTTTTGGGATGGGTCTGAGCTGTATGGTCTGAGTTGTTTGGTGAGAAACTGTGTTGTGTATCACCAGTTTTGTATATTTTGCTATAAAGTCCTGCTACGTAATTCACCTGTCCAGAATGACCTGCATGATTAACGTTCCTTGGGCTATTGTTAAGGTGGGGTAGGAGTGTACAAGAAGTGCAACAGCATTGTTCATTGCCATGGTCGGTTAGCTTCACCACCCATAATCTCATCTACTCATCTATCAATATTTTAACCACTTCTCTTGCTTTGTTAGTGTGACAAGGAAAAGCCTCTGTCCGTCCAGGAAATGTATCAATTAATGCCAACAAATATCTATATCCATTTTGTCTAAGTAACTCAGAAAAATCAACTTGCCAATAATCCCCAGGGGAATTACCCTGTTTTGTTATTCCTAAATGTGCTTTCCTTTGGTTTAAAGGATTATTTTTAAGACAAATTGGATACTTGGCTATTACTGATTTAATTATTCCTGTCATTCCTAGACACACTACAGATGTTGTTAAACTTGAAACCATAGCAAGAAGAAGAAGGAAAGAAGAATAGGAAGGCGCCTCAAGTCTGCAGAACCAGCTGCCTGAGTTCGTTAGCAAGACAAAAGCTAACGCTCACCTAAAGGATGTCTTGTGGGGGTCGCCTGGCTGGCACTCCAGCATGTCAGTTTAAGCCGGCGGGCGGTGCTATCCCTGTAAAAATATATAAGCCAGGGACTGGAACTGTATGGGGTGCGTCCTGGTGGAGCGGAGACTCCCGGAGCACCCGGCGCTGTCTGTGCACCCCAGCGCCGTTTCCTTGCCTTTATTCGTTTAATAAATTGTTCAATTTTGTTATAATCCTGTTTGGGACCGAGTCATTTATCACAGGAAATACAAAGTAGCCACAGCTTGCCATAGCTAACTCATTTTAAGTGTTATGAAATTTGTTCCATGCTAACATCAGCAAAGCTATTTTGTGTTTAATTGTCCTTAAACTTCCATGAACAAAGCAGTGTTTAAGCACTGGGGAAAAAAGGATAGTGCTGGTCAGTCTTTAAGAGCCACCTTTTAGAAACACAGGAACAGGCAATTTCAGTGTGTCCTAAGTCAAGCAAGTGGGGCAGAAGACCAGCTCGGCTGAACAGGGAACTCCTCGTGGAGCTCAAGAGGAAAAAGAAATACATGCTGCTTTTGGCTGGGATAGAGTTAATTTTATTCATAGTACCTAGTATAGTGCTATCTTTTGGATTTGTGCTGAAAAGTGTTGATAATATAGAGGTGTTTTTGTTATACAGAGATGTTTTTATTGTTGAGCAGTTTACACAGAGTCGAGGTCTTTTCTGCTTCTCACACCACCCTGCCAGTGAGTAGACTGGGGGTGCACAAGAAGTTGGGAGGGGGAACAGCTGGGACAGCTGACCCCAACTGACCAAAGGGATAGTCCATACCATATGATGTTATGCTCAGCATATAAGGGGCTGGCGGAAGAGGAAGGGGGGATGATGACACAGAAAACAACGACACGTTCAGAGTGATGGCATTTGTCTTGTCAAGTAATCGTTACAGTGATGGAGCCCTGCTTTCCTGGAGATGGCTGAAATGTGCCTGCCGATGGGAAGCAGTGAATTAATTCCTTGCTTTACTTTGTGCATGTGTCTTTACCTATTAAACTGTCTTGTTTTCAACCTGTGAGTTTTCTCACTCTCACTCTTCTGATTCTCTCCCCTATCCTGCCAAGGGATTGACTGACAGGTGCAAGGTGCTTAGATACCAGCTGGGGCTAAAGCATGACAGTGTGATCTCTGGAAGTAAGGTCAGGATTTGCATGAAGATTCAATTCTAGGGCCAGTCCTGTTAGATATATTGTGGTGGTTTGACCCTGGCTGGAGGCCAGACACCCAAAGTCACTTTATCACTCCCCTTTTCAGCTGGACAGGGGAGAAAATATATATTGAGAGGCTTAGGAGTCGAGATAAGGACAGGGAGAGATCATTCCGCAATTAGCGTCACGGGCAGAACAGATTCAACACAGAATTAAAAACCCCATCTAATTTATTACACACACACACACACACAGAGAAACCAGAGTAGGATAATGAGAAGTAATCCCAAATCTTAAAACACCTCCCCCCACCCCTCCCTTCTTCACAGACTCAACTTTATTGAGCCTTCAATAAAGAAGAGTGGCTTCCAGCCAGGGTTAAATCAGTGTCCTGGTTTTGGCCAGGATAGAGTTAATTTCTTTCTAGCAGTTTGTTTAATGGTGTTTGGGAATTAGGATGGGAGCAGTGCTGATAACACCCTGATGTTTCTAGCTGTTGCCAGGTAGTCAAGGACTTTTCAGTTGTTCATATTTCCCTGCTAACAAGAAGGCGGGGGGCACCCAGAAAGCTGGGAGGGGACACAGCCAGGACAGGTGACCCAAACTGGCCAAAGAGGGTGTGATATATGTCCATCTGATTGGTGTTAATATGGAACAATGTTGGGGGTGCATAATGACATACCCTTGTATGGCCACGGGCCTGGGAGGGACAGTTTAAGGTTTTTGCATGTACTGAATGAAGTATGTTGAAGCAGCAACAAACTATATAAAGGATGTGCAAAGCTTTGCCTAAAGGACCACAATGTTAGCATTGTGATACCTCAGGAGAAACAACTCGTCTCTGAAAAGGAGGTAATAAAGAAGAAGAAGGAAAGAAGAATAGGAAGGCACCTCAAGTCTGCAGAACCAGCTGCCTGAGTTCCTTAGCAAGACAAAAGCTAAAGCTCACCTACAGGATGTCTTGTGGGGGTCGCCTGGCGAGGCACTCCAGCATGTCATATATGGTTGTTCAGTTTAAACCGGAGGGCGGTGCTATCCCTGGAAGATATATAAGCCAGGGACTGGAAGTGTACGGTGTACGTCTTGGTGGAGCTGAGACTCCCGGCGCACCCAGTGCTGCCTGTGCACCGCAGCACCGTTTGCTTGCTTTTATTCGTTTAATAAATTGTTCAATTTGGTTAAAATCCTGTTTGGGACCAAGTAATTTATAACAATCACTTCCCTACTCCTGCTGGCTACACTGTTCCTGATGCAGGCCAGGATGCCATTGGCCTTCTTGGCCACCTGGGCACACTGCTGTCTCATATTCAGCTGGCCTAGGTCTCTCTCTCCTCCAGACAGCCCTCAAGCCACTCCTCTCCAAGCCTGTAGCTTTGAATGGGGTTGTTGTAACCCAAGTGCAGGACACAGCATGAAATTCATGCAACTGGCCAATCAATCCAGCCTGTCCAGGTCCCTCTGTTGAGCCTGCCTACCCTTTGGCAGATCAACACTCCTGCCAATCTTAGTATCATCTGCAAATCTACTGAGGACACACTCCCTCATCCATGTCATTGATAAAGACATTAAACAGAACTGGCCCCAGTACTGAGCCCTGGGGAACACTACTGGTGACCGGCCTCCAGCTGGATTTAACTCCATTTACCACAACCCTTTGTGCCCAACTGTCCAGGCAGTGTTTGTGCCAGTGAAGCATTAGCCCATCCAAGCCATTAGCCGCCAACTTCTCTAGCAAAGTGCTGTGTGTCAAAGGCCTTACTGAGGTCCAAGTAGACAATGTCCACAGCCTTTCCCTCATCCACTAGATGGGTCACCCAATCATAGAAGGAGTTCAAGTTGGTTAATCAGGACCTGCTCTTCCTGAACCCATGCTGACTGGGCCTGATCACCTGGTTGTTCTGCAAGTAAGGCCCCTTTGACCTTACTTCAGTTTACAGCAAAACCAGATTTCAGAAGTATTTTGACAATGTTTTTCCTTTTCTCAAAAACTTCCTCTGCTGTGTTGCCCCATACAATGATGTCATCAATGTGTTTCAGGTGCTCTGGGGCGTCACCCTTTTCTAAAGCAGTCTGAACCACTCCATGGCAAATGGTGGGGCTGTGTTTCCACCCAATTTCAGGCATTGGACAGCGCTCCAAGTGAAACGAAACTAGCCTGCACTCTGCCGCCAAAGGAATCAAGAAAAATGCATTAGCAATATCAATTGTGGCATAACACTTGGCTGCCTTTGACTCTAGTTCATACTGAAGTTCCAATGTGCCTGTCATGACAGCACTCATGGGTGGTGTGATTTCATTAAGGCCATGATCAGGCTGAGACAGAGACAAATTTTAACAAAACTAAGAAATACAACATACTTGTGCCCAAACCTATGACAACTTCCAACTTCCCCTATCCCTACAGAAAAATACACAAATTTGTCCCAGAAATCAGGCCCCCTCTTGTGGTTAGCTTTAGAAGTAGTGAAGGTGTGGTGGTTCAGCCCCAACCAGTGGCTGCTTAT